>PVHY01002099.1:13265-135635 GCA_004024945.1 Uropsilus gracilis | reverse complement strand
GGCGTAAAAAAAACAAACAACAAACACACACACATTTACCAGATATCAGAAGAGAACAACAGGCCAAACAACCAACAACTGAACATCACCTAAACCAACAAACAAATTGCAGAAAAATGGGAGATGGAGTGACTGGAGGGGGGATACAGAGGTGGGGATCTGGAGGGAGGAGGAGGGATCAATTAATGCACAATTGTGACAAATCAATAAAATGAATTTTTTAAAAAAAGAAAAAATCATATTAGCAGAAACAAGTCAAAAAGAAAAAGAAACCAAATGGTTTCACTATTATATGGGACATAGAAAAGATAAACAAAAAGCCATGAAGAAAAGTCAAAACAAGCTAACGACCAAATTAAAATACACAGCTGGGGGGTTGGGGCGGACAGGATGGGAATGGTCAGGGAGGGTGGGGGGTGATCCCCAGAGATCACAAAGATGTGAAATTTATATATAAATAAATTATTTAATTTAAAAATAAAATAAAATTATATATTTATATAAAAATATAAAATATATATATATATATATATATATATATATATATATATAAGAAAGTGACATTCCTCAAGTGAGGGAAGGGGTGTGGGAGAAAGGGACAAGAAAATGTAAGGAATGGTGATAGGAAAAACAAAGTATGTTTATATACCAAATGTGGAATCATAAGTAGATTAAATCAAAAATGAGTGTAAGTGAAGATAGGAAAAGAATAAATGCATATTTGAGAAGAAATGAGGAAAAGAGAAAAGAAATAGTCCTTTAATAATCTGGAATGTACAGATTTTTTGCATGGACTTTATATTCTGATAAGTTGTATGTGTTGAAAATAAAATTATGTGCATATTCTGGGGCAATAAATGAAAGAAAAAGGTTTTTGTTATAGGCCACGAATTGCTCAAAATCTTGTCATTTTAATTGGCTTGGTATTTTATATTTATTTTTATAGCAGTCTGTGTTTCTCGACTCTCATCCTGTTTTCTATCATAAAGTATTTGAGGTATTTTGTAAACAAAATGAAGCTTATTTCTCACTATATTATTAATGATACCTAGTCTTTTGATCATATACTTGGTATTGGTAATCTACTTTCTTCTTGGTGGTATTCCAGGAGTTTTTGCTCCCATCTAGAAATACTGTCTCTAACATGCAGAAAGCTGATGTCCTGAGACTCCACATCACTGGCACTCGAAGGTTTGGTTCATTATTTATTAGTGCCCCTGTTTTATATCTTGAATTCCTTTTTTTTCACTTGGCTGGAGTATATCCTCAAGTGAATTTTTCAAAGTAGAACATAGGATATAAATATCAACTCCTTGCATTTCTAAAAATGCTTTTATGTTGCCCTCATTTTTATGGATGATTTAGCTGAGCATACGTTCTATAATGAATGAAAGTTATTTTCTGAGAATTTTAAAGGTACTGTCCTTTGGTCTTCTAGCATTAGAGAATTGATTGAAATAAGTCTAAAGTTTGCCTGCTCCTAAATCTCTCTATGATATTCTCTCTGCTGCTGAAAATTTGAAATTTTACAGCAACGAAGTCTGGGCGTATGACTTTTTCCATCCATCTTGTTTAGTATTTCCTAGGGTATTTAATCAAGAGCCATATGTTTTCTTTCACTCTGAAAAATGGTATTTTGTGTTTATGAACATTTCTCCCCATCCAGTTTCTCAGGTTTTTTTTTTTTCCTTTCTTTTGGGACTGGAGAACTCTTAGCTTAATGATCTATATTCCCTAGTTTTCCTGATGCTTTTATCTCATTGCTCTATATTCTTTAGTGTCTTGGAAAGCAAAAGTTTACCTTAGACATTTTAGTATTGGTCTCTCGTTTCTTCATAGTTTTTTCTTTTTTTTACATATTATCCTTTTACCATCATCATTTTCCATATCTTCCCCTTTGCCTAATATTAAGTTTGGCCATTGAGAAAGAAAAGGACATTTCAGTCTAGTTTAATGAGGGCATTAGGTTATGTTTTCTCAAAAATTCAAACTATCTTAGTCCATTTGGGACATGTAATAAACTGCAAAGACTGGGTAGTTTACAAACAATCAACTTGTTTGCCACATTTTGAAAACTGCTAAATTCAGTATCAAAATGCAGACAGATCCTCTGTCTGGTGAGGACCTAACTTCATTGTGGGTTTCCTCTTGTTGTGTCCTCACATGGGATAAGAAAGCACCATAGGGCCTCTCATGAGGGCACTAATCCCAATTATTCATCTCCCAAAGGCCTTACCTTCACGCTGAACATTAGGATTTTACATGAACTTTGAAGAAGCACATTTAGTCTATAGCCATCCTTCAATCCTATTTTAGGAGAATTTTTTCCATGCCCATATTAAAGTAGTGATTTTTTTCATAAGTTTGTGAGTGAACTCTGTGATCAACACCAGTAAGGTGTTTTCAGCAAAGTAATCATATTTTTTCCTCAATAGAACATTAAGTGATAAATGGTTAAAATTATGTTAGTTTCTCAGTGCTCTGGTAGTTTCTCAATCTTTAATTGTTCAAATATCTTAATGAAAATTGAGTCATTTCCTATCTTAGAAAGGGGTTGAGTTCTTTACTCCTATCCTGGTCATTGCTTTTTTATACCCAACTTGATTGATAATGATAATATCTATTTACAACTTTTTTCTTTTTTAAAAAATAATTTAAAAAATATTTTGTGGGAAGAAAAGAAGTTATATAGATAGGTATACATATTACAATACCATAATTACAAAATTATAACCATGTAAAATAATATATTATTTACTGATGTGTGATTTAAAAGTTTCAAATACCACTGGCATGGCAAACATCAGTTCCAGTGTACTAATTAGTATTTCTGGGAGTGTGTAATGGGGAATAGGATAGAAGAGATATCCACAGGGAATGTCAACTATCTCTGTGATGGTTGTTCTTTTTTTTTAATTTACAATTTTTTTGAATTTGCATAATATATGTGTGTATTTATATTTATATTATATTATTGCATTATTGTGTACCCCAGGGCTTTCCCACTTCACTAACACCTGCTAACCATCCTGATCTTTTGTGCTCTTCACCTCCCTGCCTTCTTCCCCCTCCTCCTCTCTTGCTCCATTGTTCAGTCCTATTGGTTGTGTTTATTTTTCTTATTCATTTGTTTGTTTTTCCCTATATCCATCATTTAAGTGAGACCATCATGTATTTCTCTTTTTCTTTTTGACTTATTTCTGCTAATATGAGTCTTTCTAGTTCCATCCATGTTGCTGCAAATGACATGTATTTGTCCTCCTTGATTGATACATAGTATTCCATCGTGTATATGTACCACATTTTGTTTAGCCAGTCATCTGTTTGGGGGCATTTGTTTTGTTTCCAAATCTTGGCAGTTGTAAACAGAGCTGCGGTGAACATGCACATACAGGTGTCCTTTTGAAGTAACGTTTTTATGTCCTCTGGGTAGATTCCCAGTAGTGGGATTGCTGGGTCAAATGGTAAGTCCACTTCAATTGTTTGAGGGTCCTCCACTCGGTCTTCATGGTGGCTGGATCAGTTTGCACTTCCACCAGCAGGGTAAGAGAGTTCCTTTTTCTCCACATCACATCCACACCATCATTTGTTGTTGTCCATTTTATTTATATGGGCCACTCTTACTGGTGTAAGATGGTATCTCAATGTGGTTTTAATTTGCATTTTCCTGATTATTAGTGATGTGGAGCCTTTTTTCATATGCCTATTAGCCATTTGTATCTCCTCTTTGGTGAAGTGTCTTTTTAGTTCTTCTCATTTTTTGACTGGGTTTTTGCTTTGTTTTTTGTTGAGCTGTAGGAGTTCTTTGTGGATCTTTGTTATCAGACCCTTGTCACTTGTCTGGAGGGCAAAAATTGTCTCCCAGTTGGTTGGGGGTCTTTTTGTTTTGTTTATTGTCGCTTTTGCTGAACAGAAAATTTTTAGTTTGATATAGTCCCAGCTATGTATGTTTTCCTTCCCTTTTTTTGCCAGCCATAGTTATTTCCCAAAATACATTTCTGAGGTTTTCTTCTATGTATTTTATGGTTGCAGGTCTCACTTCCAGGTCCTTTATCCATTTTGAGTTAATTTTTTTACAGGATGTGAGGGTGTTGTCCTGGTCCATTTTTTTTTTACGTTTTGTCCCAGTTTTCCCAACACCATTTACTGAAGAGGCTATCCTTGTTCCAGGGTATGTTTTTTTCTCCTTTGTCAAAGATTAGTTGACCATATATGCATGGTTTTGTTTCTGGGTATTCTATTCTGATCCATTGTTCTGTTTGTCTGTTTTTGTACCAGTACCATGCTGTTTTAAGTATTATGGCTTTCTAATATAGTTTGAAGTCTGAAATAATAATACCTCCATTCTCTCTTCTGTTTGTCAGAAGGGTTTTGACTATTCAGGGTCTTTTGTTGTTCCATATGAATTTCAGTTATTTTTGTTCTATCTCTTTAAAATATGTCATTGGGGCTCCGTTGCGCAATGGATAGTGTATTGGACTTCTGAAATATGTCATTGGCATCTTTATTGGAATTGCATTGAATCTGTAGATTGCCTTTGGTAGTATGGCCATTTTGATAATGTTGATTTTTTTGATCCATGAACAGGGAATGACTTTCCATTATTTAACATCATCTTCTATTTCTTTTAAGAATGTTTTATAGTTTTCTTTGTATAGGTCTTTTACATCTTTTGTTAGGTTAATTCCCAAGTACTTGATTTTCTTTGGTGCAATGTAAATGGGGTATTTGTTTTTAATTTCTTCTTCTGATTGATTCTTTGCTTATATGAATGCTGTTGATTTTTGTGTGTTGATTTTGCATCCAGCTACCTTACTGAATCCGTTTATTATTTCAATCAGCTTTTTCTGTTGATTTTTCTGGATTCTCTACATAGAGTATCATATCATCCACGTATAATAATAACTTTATTTTTTCTTTCCCTATTTGATTCCTTTTATGTCTTTCTCTTGTCTTATTGCCCTAACTAGGACTTCCAGAACTATGTTGAAAAGGAGTGGAGAGAGTGGGCATCCTTGCCTGGTGCAGACCTTTATTAAAATGGTTTCAGTTTTTCCCCATTGAGGATGATATTTGCTGTGGGTCTGTCATATATAGATTTTATTATGTTGAGGTGTGTTCCTTTTATACCAATTTTTCCCATGGCTTTCATCATGAAAGGATACTGAACTTTATCAAATACTTTTTCTGCATCTATTAATAAAATCATATGGGTTTTGTTTTTCTTTTTGTTGATGTGATGGATTATGTTGATTGATTTTTGGATGTTGAACCATCCCTGTGCTCTATGTAGATGAATCCCACGTGGTCATAATGGATGATCCTTTTTATGCAATGTTGGATTCGGTTTGCCAGGATTTTGTTTAGAATTTTTGCATCTGTGTTCATTAGGAGATTGGTCTGTAGTTCTCTTTCTTTGCACTATCTTTATTTGGTTTTGGAATTAGTGTAATGTTTGCTTCATAGAAGATGTTTGGTAGCTTTCCTTCTTTCTCAATTTTTTGAATGAGTTTTAGCAGTACTGGTGTTAGTTCCTCTTTGCAAGTTTGGTAGAATTCATTTGTGAAACTATCTGGATCTGGGCTCTTGTTTTCAGGGAGAGTTCTGATGACTGCCTCAGTTTCACTGCTTGTAATTGACCTGTTTAAGTTTTCTATTTCTTCTTTGCTCAATTTTGGATGGCTGCATTTTTCTAGGAATTTGTTCATCTCTTCCAGTTTGCTGTATTTGTTTGCATATAGCTGTTTGTAGTAGTCTCCAATTATCTTTTGGGTTTCTGCTGGGTCTGTTGTAATAGCTCCTTTTTTGTTATTTCTTGTCTTCTGCTGGGTTTTGGATTTTTTTGTTGTTCTTTTTCTAAGTCCTCAAGTTAGAGTATTTCTTTGGACTGTTTCAATTCTTTTTATTTGGGCCTGTATTGCTGTGAACTTTCTTCTTAATACTGTTTCTGCTGTGTCCCACACATTTTGGAATGTTGTGTCATCATTGTCATTTGCCTCCATGTAGGTTTTAATTTCTTCTTTGATTTCCTCTTTTACCCAGTGATCTTCCAGAGCCTGTTGTTCAGTCTCCATGTAGTGCTTACTCTCCTTATTTTCTTTTCATTGTTGATTTCTAATTTGATGCCTTTATGATTGGAGAAAAAGGTTGGTATAATTTTAGTCTTTGTGTATTTGTTCAGGTTTGTCTTGTGGCCTAATTGGGGGTATAGTGTCCTATATATATATATATATATATATATATATATATATATATATATATATTAGGTCCATTTTGGTCTAGCTCTTCCTTTATAGCTTTTGCTTTTTTGTGTAGTTGCTGTTTTCTTGATCTGTCTTATGTTGAGTGTGGTGTGTTAAAATCTCCTACCACATATGTATTCTCACCAATATTTGATTTCAGTTCTACTAGTAGTTGTTTTATGAATTTTGGTGCTCCCTCATTAGGTATATATATGTTGATTATTGTTGTGTCTTTTTGGTGAATTGACCCTTTAACCATTATGTAGTGGCCATCTTTATCTTTTGTCACTTTTGTTGATTTGAAGTCTGTTCTGTCTGATATAAGAATGGCAACCCCTGCTTTCTTGTGGGGGCCATTTGCTTGTAGTGTAGTTTTCCAACCCTGCACCTTCAGTCTATGCTTATCCTTAGAGACCAGATGTGTTTCATGGAGGCAGCAGAATGTTGGGTTCTCTTTTCTGATCCAGTCTGAAACTCTTCATCTTTTGGTTGCTGAGTTTAGACCATTGATATTTAGGGTGATTATTGATGTTTGCAATTCTAACAGTTTCCTGGTGGTCATTTTGGGGTATATCTTGTTTTGTTTGTTTGTTTGTTTGTTTGCTTTTTGTATTTGTTCTTCTTATGGTTTTGATCTTGAGGCCTCCTGCAAAATTTGTTGGAGTGCAGGTTTAGTGGTAGCAAATTTCTGTAGACTTTGCTTGTCGGAGAAGGTGCTATTTTTTCCTTCATAGAGGAAGGATGGCTTTGCATTTGTATTCTTGACTGGCACTATTTTTCTTGGAGTTTTTTGTAGATGTGACTCCATTCTCTCCTTGCCTGGAGTGTCTCTTCAGAAAAATCTGAGGTCAATCTAATGGATTTTCCTTTGTTGGTTATCTGTTTCTTTTCTCTAGCCATTCTCATTATTTTTTCCTTATCTTGGGATCTTGGAAGTTTTACGATGATGTATCTCACTGTGGCTTTTCTTTCATTAAAGTAGTTTGGTGTCCTTTTGGCTTCTTGCATGTCTACTTTCATTTCTTTCTTCAGATTTGGGAAGTTCTCCTCTATTATTAATTAAAAAGCCTTTCAGTTTCCATGACTCTCTCCTCTCCTTCTGGATTCCTATTACTCTTATGTTTCTTTTCTTTATGGAATCTGATATATCTCTGAGCTGTTATTCTATCTTCTTACTTGTTTTTCTCTTTCTTTCTTTGTCCCCTCTATTTCTGTATCCTCAAGTGTGCTGATTCCTTCTTAAATTTCTTCCATGGTTTTTCCGTGCATTTTTGAGCTCATCTATTGCAACCCTTAAATTTTGAGTCTCTTTCAATTTCAATTTTAGGGATTTGTTTTCATTCTTCAGTTTGTTGATTAGGTTATACATATTGATGCTTTCTTTTTTTAAATGTTTCTACCTCTTCCCTTAGTGCATTAAATGCTTGTATCATTCTGCTCTCCTCTATCTTTCTGATTCTTCTCTTATTTTTTGGAGTGCATTTAACATGTTGATATTGGAATCTTTATCTGAGATACACATCATTTCTTCAATGTTTTCCTTGGTGTTTCTGGAGATTGTCTTTTATTTGGTGGTGATGAACTATTTTCTGTAGGGTCTGATTGCATGTCTACAGTTTTTCTCCTTACTGTGTTTTGCTTTCTAACTTGTTCTACATATTGAGAAACCATGGATCTGGTGTTGGTCGGCATGCTGAGAGGAGTGCTTTTCAGACTGAAAGTAAATCTACATGTAGTTTAATAATTTACGCTGCAGCGCAGGAACCAGTGACTTCTGACTTCTGACTTCTAACCTGGGTGGGAGGAAGGTCAGGCGGGTTTCCTCTGGAACCTGACCAAAGTGGGTGGCGATCCGAACCTGTGGTGAGGCAGCGGCGGCAGCACAAAGAAGGAGCCCTCCCAGGGGCCTGGTGCTGGGCTAGTGACCTCCGGCTTCTAACCTGGGTGGAGGAAAGGTCAGTATTTACAACTTTATCTGTTCTCATTTTGTGACAATGAAATAGGAACTCCATTCTAGTTGATAAAAAATTGTTAATTAACAAATATCCAGAAATTTCCAAGAGATTATGCAAGTTACAAAGAAAATTGAAGACCTTATTTCATTTTCTGGATACATATATTATAAGTTATTTATGAAAATAGAATTATTTCAGACTGATGTGCCATGCTTTCCAAGGGATACACAACAGTCCATATGTTCATCATGGAAAGAAGCATGACTTTGTGGCAAAACTGCTCTTTAGATTTCACTTTTTACCATTACTTAAGGGTTTTATCACACATACTTTTAGAGACACAATTATTATGTGACTGGGAACCCCTGACATCTGGGTTTCCCAGATTCAAGATTGTGGTGGGGACAGTACTACAGTAGGCGTTCTTTGGCAAAGGGTTTGGGATACACTATGTGTACCTGCCTGTTACTGGTATTTAGTAAAACTATGGAATTATATCTGTTTGTTAAAAACTTAACTGTTCATCAGTAGATGCTCTTGGAAAAGACATTAATGTTTACTAATATCTATAACTCTGTCTTCTGCCTGTAAGATTTCTGTAACTCATGGAGAAGACAGGTGTTAAAGAGAACACTCTATGAGAAAAGCTAGTGTTTCTTGTAGATTCCAGTTAGAATTAAGAGTAATTTTTATTAAAATTGAAAGATATTTTTTTCTTTATGGTCACTTTCAAACAATCACTACATTCTTTCTTGGCCATATACCAGTATTATTAATCATTCCAATGGTAAATAAATACCAATTTATATGCATGACTGCTGATGAAAATTAACAATTTAAAAGAAACTATCTTCATTTCTGCAGCATAAAATATTTATGGAAAAGAACATGTCATAAAACATATAATTTTTAGGAAATTGACATGTACAAGAACCCATGCTTTTAAGCAATTTCCAATAATCTAAACCTGATCTTAATTTTAGTACAGGTAGAACTATCACCTGGGGAAACATTAGGGCTCCATGTATAGACATCTAAGCCAGTAATAGTTTATATATTGGAATGATTCAAGCCAGACAGGAGAAGGGAGGATGAAATATGGGAAGGAGTTTGAACCAGGTGTCCACTCTCTGTTTTGACTTTAAGCAAACTTGGGTAATTTCAGCTGTTTCTCAGGAGCAGTTCTAGGGTTAGTGTTGGCCATACAAGCAAGATTATCTGGAGTCATTTGGCTATAAGAGCCTCTCCTAAAAGTTCAGTTTGTCTGTTTTACTCTGAATAGGTCACCGTGCCCTTAATTATGTAATATCTTAGCCGGGCATGGTGGCGTGTGCCTGTAAACTTCAGCCTATTAAGCTACTGGGGCTGCAGTTTGAGTTCCATTCAGGACAACATAGTGAGACCTAGTCCCAAAAAAATAACTGGGCGTGGTGGTGCGCGCCTGTAATCCCAGTTACCTGGGAAGCTAAGGCTGGTGATTTCTTGCATCTGTGGTACCCCTGGAAGCATGAGCCTGTGGTTCCATGGGCAAAAATAGTGAGACCTAGTCTTAGAAAAAAAAATATGTAATATCTTCATAAAGGCAACTCAGTACAAAATGTTCTGAAGTTAATTTACTAGATGGTGCCTGAATCTAGAACCCATGTTCCTTCTGCTACAATGCATTGCCCCCCAGGGAGTCATCTTAACTGTTTGGAGAAGTATGAAATATATTATCACTTTCAGTCATGATGGAAAGGTAATCATAAAGCTCATCCTATATATGCTTAAACACATGGTGGCTTTTTTGGCAGCTGCTTTTCCTGAAGCACAGTTTTTTAGTGAACAGAGAAATGAGAATGATATCTTAGAATCTTACCATTCATCAAACACTGAATGCCTCCTGTGAGCCAGATATCATGCTAAGTTGTGGAAGATTATATAGATATAAAATTTCTCTTAGGGCAGGTGGGGGGTCCTATATTCCCAGAGTACAAATGAGATAGACCAACATTACCTCAATAAATTTTTCAAAAAGTTCCTCTCAGCTCAAGAATATGAGATCTGGAGGAACCCTTCCATCTCATCACATGTCACTTACTCAGGTGCAGATAAGCATTTAGGTACCTAGGGTCATGCACGTCATAGGTAGGGCACAGAATAGATAACAACTCATTCTCCAGAGAACCTATCTGGGTCCAGTGGAAATAGGAGCATGATCAAAGTAGGTGATTTGAGGAGACCAAATACAGGACTTTTTTACAAAGGCATGATTAGAATTCAGAGGAATGAACAAGGAACGGCTCAGGATTCCAGGCAGGAAGCTGCTGTCTCCCATTGGTCTGAAAGGAGCTATGGTTTTTGGTAGAATGACAAGGATCATGGTGAACTAGCAGAAAGATAACTGGGATAAAAAGTACGGTAACTTCTTCACCCACCCTCTAGTATCCCACTCATGTCTCCTGTTGGCTGAACTCAACAGAAGCCAAAGGTAAGGGAGTCCTTGATATTAGCAGTGTGGGTCAGTCTGGTACAGTGCAGAGAGAGAGGGAAGAAGAGTGAATTTGGAGTGAGAAATGGCAGGTGTATAACACACAGATCCTAACTGAAAGACTCAGTGTGTTAGGTGTCCACATGTTGGGATGTATTTCAAGGTTAATCTGATGTTAGAAGAAGTTTTTCATTCTCTTATAAAGGACATATATTTGCTGAGTTAATATAGAATTTTTAAAGTTTCTAATTTTAGGAGAAAACCCCATTTTTAAATCTTAGTATTCCAATAACTAAAATGCCTGGAATCTTGACAGCCTAAAGCTAAACAAAATTCACTGACTAATTGACCCTAAGAGTTCACCAGGGTTCACCAGGACCTCAAGTCCTGATTCTTCCAAGAATGATGGAGAGATTCCAAGGAGTGGCCCACATGTATTTAAAAACAAGGGTCAAACTCAGGGCCATTTCCTCACATATCCTGTCTCTTGCACACTTATTGGGTTACAACAAATATCCCTTCATGGAACTTCATTAATGCAAATAGAGCCTGGGAGTCCTCTGCCGGTATACCTGTGTGGCCACAGCCAGAGAGTGCGGTCCATGGGTTTGCTTGCTCCCCGGTCAGATTTGTATGAGAAGCAAGACAAGTCCTGCAAGTTTCTAACTGTGCCTGACAAAAAACTGGTAGAGAAAGTCTTCCTAATTCTGGCTCCAGGATGCTAACAGACTTACTGGTGTGACACCATGCTCCATTCAGGATGATGAAGTGTCAAATAGAAAGGAATGGGAGGATTACCCTGAGCTTTCTATTCAAGTAACCCAGTTCTCTGAAAGGAGAAGGATCTGGTGGGAGAAGTGGTCATGAACATTTACAGAAAAGCCCCTCCTCACTGGAGCCAGGAAAGAGAAGGAACATTTTCACCCTAACATTACACATTGCTTTATGAAACTTTCTAAATGCTGGGTTCAGAAAGGTGATCTTCAGCAACATTTTAATCTTCTTTCATAGGTAAAGAGATTTAACTGACTTAGAGCAAGATCAGATCTGACCTAGGAAATGATTCTGACTGCTTGCAAAGGGGTCCTGTGGGAGCTGTGAATTACTACACCAGTGCAGCAGTGCTAGGCCTAAAAACAGTTTCAAACAATGGCATGAAATCACTGTGGCAGACTGTTATGCATATGCCAGTGCACTTAGTTTTCAAAAGAACCAGGCAAGGAGAAATTTTTCCCTCCATTGTGGAGGTGAGAAATGACCCCAAAGAGCTAGCAGGTAGCCCACAGTCTCACAGCAGCTGGCCACCAGGTCTCCTATTACTGGCTCCCACTGCCCTCCTGTTCCACAAAACCCTGCTCGGTGGACTAGGACTCCCTTTTCCTGTGGATTCCACAATGGTTGCTGACCTCTTTGGCCTGTATCCTTTCCTCACATTTTCTGGAGTTTTATTTAATGTTGTTCTTTTCAGGCAAAAAGTCCCCATTGTCTAAAAGCTGGCATGTCAGAGCTATTATTTTGCAAGAATCCTTGTATATCTAAATGTTCCTATTTACACTGTACTGGTCAAAATACCATGATACGGAAAATACTTCATTGGCAGTGCTTGCCATTATCACGTCATTGTCCATAGTGGATAGGAGAAAATAGTATTTTCAGTGAAAATTCCCCCAATTAAGTTGAGTGAAAGAGATTGGAAACAGTAACAAAGCTGATGATGAGAATTCTGGACTCAGGTGCCACAGCCTTGGATGGTCAGGGGTTATGAACACAAGAGCTAAACCCCAGCTCTTAGTGTTTGTGGTTCCAACTACTGTGAAACCTCAGCATCCTCTGGTCCATATGGCCATGGAATAGGAGGTGATGCCAGTGTGAAGAGGAGCTGGTCACACTGTTGAGGCTGCACTTTGCAAATAGAAGGTGCAACAGAAAGTGTTCTCTCAGTGCTAATTT
This sequence comes from Uropsilus gracilis, assembly GCA_004024945.1. Lineage (NCBI taxonomy): Eukaryota > Metazoa > Chordata > Mammalia > Eulipotyphla > Talpidae > Uropsilus > Uropsilus gracilis. The sequence continues at coordinate 123,018 of PVHY01002099.1, read as the reverse complement.
TAGGCTGGTTGCTTAGTCGACACAGGCAGACTCATCCTGGCAACCTTCTGAGGAAAGACTCTGAGGACCAGAGGCAGAATCCTACTAAATTTATTCCTCCTTTTATGTCAATCACAGAAAATGTAACTGATACCATTTGTCAGTTTTCATATTCCAGTTAATTTTACTGTTCTATAGGCATCTTAGAGTTAAGGCATGGAGCGCTGTTTACCTGACTCCATAGTTTAATAATGATCTGGGCCCTGCAGCCCAATTTTTGCAATTTGTGCCATGAGCTCTTGCTAAGAGAACCTCATGTCTACTGCAAGAATTCAAAGCAAGAATGGCCCTAAAGGTGGTCAAGCGGTGCATAGTGCCCATTGGCTTGTGGTCACTAATGGGAATTACTATAATGACTTTAGCTTTTGATGCAGACATTGCTCTCAACTCAGGGTCATCTTGCACTTTCACAAGAACCACAAAGTATGTGCACACATCCAGGCCCTTTATGACAGATGAGGAAGACTGGAGAGGAGCAGCGACTCACCAAGTTGACAAAAGAAAAATGGTGGCCAAATTGGCCCTAAAATCCCTGGAATATGCCAACTTATTCCCAGGGCTTCCATATTGATTTAAACAAGTTGTGCCCTATGCACTGATGGGTGACCATTCACAAAAGCCCAGAAGAGCTCCTTGATATCTTTCCATCTCATGGCCAAATGGCTTGGGTTGGTATTTGTATCAGAGAAATGACTGTAAGTAGTTCTTGGCTCAATTTTCTTTTAATGGGAGGCTTCTCTGAACCTCATACATTCCCCATTTCTGAGCTCCAGTAGCACTCTATAAATTATGAATCACATTATTGAAATTTCTTGACTGGTGGTTCCTTGAGGGCAAAAACTAGTTTTACCTATATTTACACCCTAGTTTGATCCTTAGCAAATATCAGGTGCTCAATAACAACTCCTTTTGTCCTCAGTAATGCAGGAAAATGAGGATTTATTGAGTATCGAGTACTTAATAATATTTGCTTGTTGCCAGAGCCCATTTCATAAAGTTGCAGGAGACCTCATTATTTATTAACTAAGGTGACCACTTCTTAGCTCTAACGATAAGTCTGAATATGGGGCAGCTGAATCCTGAGACACATTATGGAAAAACAAAAACATTACACTACTGAACATTAGTACTTTCTAAGTATTCTTTATAGCCCCAAGAGGCAGGTACTAATTATTAGCCTATGATACTATGAGAAACAAGAAACAGAAATTTATCCAAGGATGTGCAAGTAATGCTGGGTAGCAGACTTTGACTGGCTCATTCTAGAACCTGTGTTATTAAGTGCATGATGCCTACAGTATTTTTAAGCAGCCAGAACTCTGCAAGATTGCATTTTTTCAAACTATTAAAGTTCAATCATTTAAACACCAAAACATTTCATTGTAACCTAAAATTTATGACTGCCTCTTGTCCTAGTTGCCTCAGGGTCACTATTCTGAAACCACCCCCTGCGCTATGGAGGTATTCAAGGAGCTAAATTTCCCTTTTCTGAACAATTTCAGAATGCTGTGATTTTTTTAATATAGCAATTTTAGGACTGTTGTTATTTTAAATTTCAAAGTGATATATAGTTACTGTGTTACAAGGTACAGAGAAGAAAGTATCCTAATGAAGGCCTCGTGGTCACATGAAGGAACTTTTGATCAATGAATTCTGATATAATCTGTTCTGGATGGTCCTTCTGGATCCTGATGCAGTGTCTCCTCACTGGTTCAGCCCCTGAGACACCTAACATATCAGCAGAGCTGTCTGGTCTTGCCTATTTCCTCCCTGTAATTGTATTACCTCTCTTCCCCACAAAGTGCAATGTGATATTCTCAAGTTCTTCATGGCCTGAATGTCTAACTAAATTTCCTGGTGCTATCTTTATTAGGCCCCCCAAGACATGTTGTTTTAGTATTAGGAAGGCATCTTGTGTTCTGAACAACTGTGTTTAAATTCACTTGATCAGGTTTACATCCACAGACCATCTGTGTCAGATTAATCGAGATCTGAGCTGCTTGTTAAACACAGATTGAGGACCTTCACCCATGGCCCTTTCAATGAGACTAAGATTGAAGTAAGGAATCAATGATTTTCCCCTACTGAAGCAATTTTGCTTTTTATTTTTATGACAACATTGTCAAACATATTCATAAGAATGGAAAATAATATAGTAAATTGTCTCGTTACTCAGTTTTCAGCAAGTATTAGCAATGGTCAACCTTGTTGCACCTATCATTGGAAGCAAATTCCAGACTTCATTTGAATGTTCCCCTATGTACCATACTATGTAATCATGATATAATTCTATCTAAAAGGAATTAGCAATAATATCTAATATCATTACATTTCTAGTTCAATTGTTTTTTTCTCTTATAAATGTTTCTTAGTTCTATAGTGTCTTGGATGCTGAATCATGTAATTGGCTGTTTCATTCTCTGTAAGTTGAATGTTGGGAGCTGGTTCTGTCTCCACCTCTGGCAAATTCATGAAATTCCATGTGTTCATGTTGGCAATTTATCCTTCTCCTGGATTCATCTTCATTTTACTTTCATTTTTCTTTGGCACTGATTTCCTCACAAAATTTATCTTATGTTGCATTTTTAAAGTGCCTCAAATCTCTTCACAGATAGATAAGTCATATGCTAAGTAAACCTATCAGAGACCTGAACCCTTATTTCATTTTGTACAAGTTTATGCCAGTTCCTAACCTCTCATGTGTGTTACCTCTTCATTTCTATATCCTCCCCTCCCTACCTCAGTCTCAGTGCAGTGCTCAGGACCACTTTCCTGGCTCTGATTCATTTTGCCGTCCCTCCTCAATGTGATTCCAAATCTTCTTGGCCTGCCTGGAAATACATTTCATTTGTCCTGTGTGCTACACTGACTCTTCTGTGTCTTCACCATCAATTTCCTATGGTGTTGAGAGCAGTAGACACAGGCATCAAATCTTTAATTTCCAACATAACGCCTTTGAAAAGTCCAGTCCTCTGGAACAAGAGATTGCTAATACAGTTGAAAGAGGAGACCTCAAGTTCGGAAAGCTGGAACAGGTAACAGAAATGTTACCTGTTTTGCCCTGAGCTTTATTTGTTGCTGTGAACCATAGAGGAGAGCAGAGTAAGGTGCTAAAAGTGGGAGGACATTGGCTCCTGATCTCTGGTGCCTTCATATCCATTACTGGATTCTCATAGGCCTAAACAAATAGACACACTAAGGACAGTGTAATTATTTTAACAGTATTTTGAGTGATACCATTGGGTTTTGATGGTATAGTATCCTTGTATGAAATAAACTTGATGAGTTGTATGCTTTTAATATCAGTTTTAGCAAAGTTATAAGGTGGTCATCTGTGTAGTCTCCTGATATTTTGTTTGTGTATCTGAACATCTGAACAAAGATGAATAGGCAAAGATAGGTGTCTTTTACAGGTTTGATCTGGAAGAAAAACTATTTTCAAGGACTAAGATTGTCATTGTTGTGATGGTGGTCATAATTCTCATTCATAAAGTAAGGAGTAGGATTAAATAAGGACAGTTTTCAGAAATGTTTTGATATTACAGACCCAGGTTCAATAGAATGTACTAACTCACATAGACTTAACATGCTATAATCACTTAAACATGTTTTTTTTTCCTTTTTTCTTAATAATTGTTGCAAAAACAGTATAGAAGTAGAAACCTGTTCTAGTTTCATCTGACAGGAATGACCTGATATATATCCACATAGTTTTCAATGTAAAATCAGTACTTACAGCATGAAAACATCTCTCTGTGTGTTGCCTGTCAGTTGTAGGTACTACTTTTTGTTCCCTCATTTTGGAAGGCAACCTATAACCTTTCCTTCCATTTCTTTCCTCTTTCAACCTCTTTATTTCTGAGATCTTTGCTATTTTAATTTTAAATTGTCAAAATTGAAAACGTACATTCTATTCCATAACCATACTTAAGTTCTCTATTCTTTGTCAATTGCTTGCTTTTAAGATTTGCAAATTATGATTATTTTTCATTTTCTAAAAAAGTTTCCTCTGGAATTTCTAATTTCTCACTCTTTTTGATACTATGAAGGCATTAGTGATGGCATAAAAGCTAAACTCCCATCAGGTCTTTTGTTTCTTCTCAGATCCTTTCCAGTCTGAGATGCCCCCCTTTCTAGAGAGCAGTGATTCTGCTCTGGGCTGGGTTGGTCTTTCTTTCTGCCTGCCTATCAGCTCTCATGCTGGGATGTGACAGGGCTTATGAATTGGAGGGGATATTTTCCAGTCCACTGTGTCTTCTGTCTCATTTTAATTTCACACATTTACCCAAAAGTAACTTCCTATCTTGGGTAAATGAAAAGTAATCTTTGTGACTTCTTATAGATCTAAAAGTGACCTTTTTTAGTCCTCATACATACATTGTTGATAGTATGCATCGGGTACAGAATTATTATCTGGCTATAAATTTCCCTCAGAAGTTCATAGGCATAATTCTTTTATCTAGTGTGTTTTCTAAGTCCTGTATAAGTATAGTTCTAATTTCCCTGAGTCCATATTCATTTTTATCTCTTAGGCTTTTATGATTTACTTTGAATTTTATGTTTTGAAATTTTACAATTGTATGTCTAAGGTCAGGTTATTTTACTGAAAGTACTCATTAGGCCTTGTCAACGTGTCCTTAAATTCTAGGGAATTAAAAAAAAATTCTTTTAGTTTTTTACCTATATTTTGTCTGCCCTAATCTAGAAAAATTACATGTTTGACCTCTTAAATGTATTCTCTGTATTCCATATTTTTCTTACTTATATGCTACATATTTCCAGAATAAAATATTACAGATTTTCTGAATCTTTGGTTTACATTCATATCGATGCTCCTAGACTTTACCCTTTATTGCCTTTTTAACAATCAAGTAATTTTGCTTCTAAGAATAATATCTTATTCTCCATTCCATTTATTAGCAGTCTACTCTTGTTCTATGGATGGAATTCCTCTGTAAACTTCCCCTAAATGAAGTGTTTTTAAAGTCCAGACTTCCTGTTCTATTTATATTTGCTTTCTCTGGGAGCATTATTTTTCTTTTGCTTCTGTACATTGATCTTGATTTCTGTAAGGTTTCTTTATGTAGCTGATGATTCTTCACAGCTTACTCATATTTAATAATGACATAATAGGAAAGCTGATGGTGAGACTGTATATCTGGATGTGGGATTTTAACAGGTAAGATATACTTTAAGGGACTCCATTTTTTGCTGCAATGTGGAGGCTTCCGCTCTTGGGCACTAATTCTCACACAAGTTTCCTTGGTTTCTCACTAAATAGACTGGACAATATTTTGGTGGAGATTTGCTTTCAGCTCCATAGCTCAGTCTTAGCCTCCACACTACTAGAAACACCTGTGTCCTGAGCTGGCATGAGTCCAGTAACTCAAATGCTTACTTCTTAGTCTACCTTTCTCTGCACTTTTTTGAGGGGGTGAGGATAGCATGTGTCTTCTTTACTGCATCTCCGTTCATTGACTCTCTTTAGAAATGCATTGTTTAAACCTTATCTGCTGACCATGTTGTGGTGTTCTCTTTGTGACTGTGACTATATTTTCTGTCACTTAGTGGGGTAGGGGGAGGGGAGAAAATGATGCTCTCAGAAAAAAAGAGGATATAAATATATATGCAGATGTATCATTGAATCAAAATCTCCCTTACATATTTCATATGCATATTTATATCTGTATTTCTTCATCAACATCAAGTTGAAGTATCTGTAACCTCCCTCTGCTAACAATATAGGACATTGAGTTTTCTCTTCCTCTCATCTTTAATGTTTTGTATAGTTTTTATTTCTTTGCACTTATTTTTTTCTGCCTTAACATAGCATTAAATTTTATAAGCAGAAACTGCTTATAATCAATACACTTATTATTGTTTTCAGTTGATTATTAGCATTTCTTGGAATACATAGTATGTAAATATATATCTTATTTAGTATGCTCTTCCCTTGATTGGTTCTAAATTCTGACATAATTTTGTTTCTTTGTTTGGAGACATCCTTAGGTTTTATGCAGGAGAGAATATATTGAATAGTTCATTCGGAGTCACAGCTGAAAATGCCTGACCTTTACTCCTGTGACAGTGTGGCCAACCATGGAAGTCCAGGTTATAGTCTCCTATTCTTAGATCAGATGGGACTTCAGAGATGTCTGATTCTACGTTTTGCTATGGCCACTCTTTGTTTTCTCAATCACTATTTAAAAGATCTCCCTGAGTATATGAATTAATCTTGCATCAGTTGGTTTATATCAGGTTCGTTTATTTTGATGACTCATTTTGGTTAGCCTCTCTTGTGTTATGGATTTGCCCGTTTGGGCTATGACATTTCTTTTATTTTCAGTTTATGTGTTCTGCCTCGCCCTTCAGAGTTTAGCACTCACTGTAACTGCTGTTTTCCTGTCAATACACACTATACAGATGCTTTTCATTCATTATTCAATAATATTTGCCATTCAAAAACATGCCATAGGCTTGTAGCAATCCCCGGGTATAATAGTGTCTAACTGGGATGTCTGTTGCATCTAGAGTATGCTTGTTTGGTGCCCAGGGATGTTGCTGCATTGCATCATGTTCTGTGGCAGGGGCTGGCCATTGATAGAAGTTTCTGAAGATCAAATCTGATTGCTTGACATGCTGCTCCACATCTCCTCTGGAAGGATTACTCCACAGCGCCCTCAGCACATCTTATGCACAGCCCTGCCACCATATGGCAACATCTCTAAGCATTTGGATCAGAACTGGGTTCCTCCGTGAACTACCATTTGGTTATTGAGTGTTGGGCAAATAAACCAATTATACTTTCCTATTGTTTACAAAAATTATCTTTATAACAATTTTTTTCTCATGTCACTATTTTTTTTCAATTTTTATGATGCAATATGCCAAAATTTCCAGATTATATATAGTGAATACATGTAATTTATGGGTCAATAATTAAACACATGGCCATGTACCTACCACCTAAGATATGACTTCTCCTTTTCTAAATAAAGCTATCTTATGATTCTAAGTGGATTTTCTTTTGCCTGTTCCTGAGATTGTGGGTCTAAAGTAGGTAGGATACATGGCTTTAGTGACTTTGCAGTAGTATTCTATATCCTTCTTTCTGGTGAACAGAGAGAAAAGTACAAATGCAATTTCTGGAGGGTAGCCTGAAATCTTGGCAAACTCAAGTTCAAATAATTATGCCAAGTGGCTGATATGTGTCTGTGTAGCTCACCGTTGGTCTCTTCCAGCAGTAATTCCACAACTCACTGCTAACTCACATAGCACTTTTTTTGTGAATATGAAAAATATGCTCTTGCCATTTGCCAGCAATTTTCTGTAATGACTCTATGCATAGAAAGCTATAATGAATAGCAGTGCAATCAGCACCTCCTAGAGTTTAGAGATCACAGTCAAAATTCATGATAAACATAGAGGTGGCTTTCTTAGGTGGACCATACTAAACATTTTTTGAGTGCCTAGTACTCACTAGATTTTTCAGATGCTTGAGATTTAGTGCTGAGGTAGAAAAACTCCCTCCCCTCCTGGGTTCCAGTTGACATGTGATTAAGCTTTGTGTGTGTGTGTGTGTGTGTGTGTGTGTGTGTGTGTGAATTGGAAGTCACTTAATAGACTGTAGTCATTCTTGAGCTAAGTCAGGGTCCTATAGTTGCTAGCAAAGGAGAATGTAGTCTTTAACTTATTGAATATGTTTTCTATGCCAGGTAAACCTAGTTGTCTAGTTTGATGAGTTCAGAGCTCACATATGAGTTCCTAAGTCCAGCATGATTGTGTGTTCATTGACTTACCCTGGACAGTCTGGGTTGTATCTTGTCTCATGTGATTAATTAATATACCCTTTTTCACTTTTAAAAATATCCTAGCTGTGGACAGTAAAACATAGTGTGTATTACTTAGCATTTTGCCATGCTAATAAATATCTTCAAATATTAATGGCTTAAAACATTAAAAAATTAGGTTTTGCTTATTAATTTGTGCATCAGCTATAGTTGACCCCAGCCCATGGGTCAGATTTAAGTTTTCTCCTTATTTTGAACTTTAGGTCAGTGACACAAGTCTTTCCATTTTGGTTCCCAGGTCAGAAGATCAACCCTTATATGAGATTTTTTTCTTCTTGTGGCAGAAGATGGGTTCTCTGATCTGAGGTGACATGGACCTTATCTGTATTTATATTTAATTGACTTAAATAAATCACAGTATCAGGACCAACATCAGAAACTGGGCTTTATGGAACTTCCTTGGTGTAGGGAAAGAAAAAGGAGATCCTGTCCCAACAAATCAGGCTGCAATTGCAAGCATCACCTCCTACACTCCCCTCCCCCCCAAATTTAAAAACAAAGCAGGCACCATTTCACAGTATAATCTCCTGATACATTCTATAACCCAAACCCAAGAGGGAAGATTCCTGCATCAAATATGAAGTGCTGCCACACCACTCCCCTGGTAGCCCAGCCCAGACTGTTGATTTCATCTGGGAATATGGGGGCAGGGGAATGATTACTTGATAATAAGAATACAGTTATCACATCACATTCCTAACTGACTGCTCCCAGTTTAGCTCAGTTCCAGCCTGTGCTGCTGTTCTCCTATCAGTGTCTGTATTAAGACAGTTCTGAAGCAATTAACAGAGTGTAGGGAGTTTTGCCCACATATATATATATAAACTCTAAAATGAAGTGTTTATTTAAAAAAACACTCACAGGTAGATCATGAAATGATCTAAATGAAAATAATATTTCCTCCCACTTACCCTCAAACCTAAAAGTCTTTATAGAGAAGCCATCTAAAATACTTCCTAATGAAATCAGGGGTCAGTCTGGACTGTGGGAGGAGTGGCAAGAAGGCACTTCAGATCTGTTTATTCCTTATTCTGAATTTTGGGCCAGTGAAGATGTCAAGATGCAGGCTTCTTCCCTCCTAGATTTGGATGACAAAATGCTTCAAGAAATTACACTGTGGCATGACAACTTTGTTTTCAAGTTTTGGGGGAGAGTGAAAGGGCTTGTATTTGCGATTGCAGTCTGATTCATTAGGACAGGGTCTCCTCTGTCTTTCCCTGCTCACCAAGTGCTACCACCTGTCATCAAAGTTTGTATCAACAAATTTTTTCATACTACTGGTCAGAACCTTATGGAACCTTTGGCCACCCGATACTGTCCTATAATGAAGGGGCTCCGGAGTTGTGACTTATAAAACAATTCAAGAAATTTCCTCAAAATTCCTGAATGGTGATACCTACCCTTATTTTCCTTTGTCTTGCTTGTCTCATTTCTAAAGGACTTGAGGAGAGAACAGCAGTTAAGGATTTAAACTCAGTTACCCATGCTGAAACTGGAACCCCACTGTTTTCAAACAGAGATAAAATACCGCTTCACCAGAAGAGCCAAAATTGATTGAGAGGCATAGAAGAGATACATTAGCTCCATCACCAGCACTGGCAGCTGGCTTTCTGTCAAGAGCAATTTTTCATGAAGAATTGTTTTATCATTTCATAAGAATGATCAAGTACTTTGAGAGCCATGTTGAGAAGCACATGGATGGCAGGTGGTCAGCATGGCTCAGTAGGTAGGTGACTTGGAGGAAGGGTTCACATGCAGAAAGAAAGATTGTCTCATATCATTGATTGTTTGCATGCTGTGGATAGAGTAAATTGTAAATACTAGTCCTCATTTTCTTTTCCATTAGAATATGAGTCATTGAAGGTATGGAATGTGTCTGTCACACTCTCCATTTTATTTCCAAAGTCTGGCATGTCATAGACAGTTGGAAACTTTGACTGATGCAATGCAGATATTAATGATGGGCAGCGAAGGTAACACCTGGGAAGAATCCTTGATGTTCCTGAGTGTGGTAAAGCATAGGAAGGACAGGTGGGGTGTTCTTTAAAGTAAGGGGTCCGTACCAGCTTGTTGCCAATGATGAGTTCAAGTTGTTGTCTTAGTCTCTCTGACTCTGCTGTAGGGTGGGATGGAAGCTTCAGGGGGGTTGGCTTTATTCTGGAAGTTGGGAGCATAGTCACCCGGTATTGCACTGCCCTGAGTTCTGGCTGAGGCTAAATGTCCATGTAGCAGAGGCAGTTGTTGCCCTGCAGCTAGTGTTTGCTGACTGCTAGTGGTCAGCTCCTCTCTTTATTTAAATGTGGAATTATTTTGGTCACTGAAACTTACTTTGCCATGTGACAGATCTGCTATGCCCCTACAGAGCTATCAACAGCCCAGGCCTTTGTCCCTTAGGTGGGGTGTCTTCGAGGTGTGGGTAGCTTCCCCAGCTAGCTTACCCTCCCCCACTGAACTGGCTTGGCCAAGGCCCCTTTTCTGTCTATCTTCTCTCGTCATGCCCTTACTCTTCTGCTTGTGCTTTCTTTGCCTTCTAAACAAGTCACTTGACCTTGAATACTGTCTCACAAACTGCTGCTGGAGAAATGGAAACCAAGGCAGTCCACTCCAGGCCCTGGGCACCTAACCACTGAGTGGTGGGTCTGTCTCAGCCTGCAAAATCTGCAGCGAATTTAACCTTCATTTTGCTGAGATCCTTGCAAATTGATATAAAAAATAAGGGGAAAACATTCTTTCTGTTTTTCAAAGTTGTTACAGTTATTGAACTCAAGAGGCTTGTTGCTTGGCCATGTCTGCCAGTAGACCAGACGCAAAGTTATTGAACTCAAGAGGCTTGTTGCTTGGCCATGTCTGCCAGTAGACCAGACGCAAGTTTTGTCGAAGACAGAATAGTTTGTCACTTGGAAACCAGTAATGCAGGCAGAAAGTTAAGCCTCCAAAGACTGCCTCCACTTTTGAAAGGGCTTTTAGCAGAGGGGAAATTAGAAGTGAGAAGAAAGGAACCATTGGTCATTGAGTGGTGGAAGCACAGGATGGGGCTGGCCTTGCATGCAGGTGGGGGGTGGGACAGGACATGCTTCCCCAGGTTACATGTCCAGAATAAAAGCAGTTTAGCTTTTCTGCTAGACAGGATTTTGTACACTAGTGAGGCACGTGACTCACTAGTCACTCTGGGTGGAACTACACATGTTCTGGTTCTTCTAGTCCTGGCCAGCCACTCAAAATGAATAGGGGTGGTTGGAAACTGAGTATCAAGGTAAGCTAAAATGTTGTTTACCATAAATTCATCAGACAGCATTGCCTTCAAGTACATCAGTGAGGCACTCAAACCCTGTTAGGAGCCAAACAGTTAACTGCTATAACCACTTGCCTCCCTGAGCAAGTGATTCTCTGAGGTTCTGGTTTGATAATATTTCTTACCAGATCCCCAGTTATATCTTACACGTCACTGAGATGATGCAGTAATTTTTAAGGACAGTGAAGACTGCCCTGCCCACACAATATTAATGATCCGTTTTTCCACAGGAACATCTTAGCGACTCGCGAGGCATGTCTGTTCCCCTGAATATTCTGTCTCTTGTTGTAGCAGATGCAGGTAGTTTCTGAATAAGGCCTGCATGTTACTGCCTCTGAGTTTGTCTGTGGCTTCTCATGCTTCTTCTTTTAGAATTGGGTGACCCAGCAGCCACCTCTGCTCTGGCCTTCCACCACTGCTCCTGAGAGAAGAACAACTGGGAACATCCTTGTGTCCACACGGTGTGATGGGCGGGTATGGGAGGAACAGTCACACTGACCTTTCACCTTTGCTTCTTTGCAGATATCTCAGTGAGCCTCCTGACCCTTGTGGTCACCGCCTGTGGCCTCGCTCTCTTTGGAGTATCTCTCTTCGTGTCTTGGAAACTCTGCTGGGTTCCGTGGCGAGAACGAGGTCTGCTCTCTGGTAGCAAAGACAACAACCAGGAACCTCTTAACTACACGGACACAGAGACCAATGAGCAGGAGAACAGTGAGGGTTTCCTAGACCCTCCAACCCCCTGCCCTGACTCCTCCATGAAGATCAGCCACACCTCCCCTGACATTACCCTCTCAACCCCAGCCGGGGGCCAGGAGAACTGTGCCCATGGTGTCCGGGTGCAGCGCCAAGTCACAGAGCCAACCTCATCGGCTCGGTTAGTAATGCCCCCTTCCTTTCTGAATGTACAGCAGGGACCCTCTCTTCCACCACCCATCCCCATCTCCTTCTCAACTGTGGTACAGATGAGCCAAGGAGCCTCTCACTTTACAGTCCTCCGTTGGTACCAGAGATGTCAATATAGGAAAGGTTGGCGTTTGCTTTGTTCCAATGAGGTCCCTGAGTTCTGCTTAGTCTCTGCTTAGTCCATGGTGATATTAGTTGTAAAGATTTATCATGTCAAGTGCTGGCTAAGAGCTTGATGTGTGCTGTTTTATTATAGTTCACAACTTTGTGTGACTCAGACCTTACTATCACTTTTCACTTCCCAGAAGAACAAGCTCAAGTCAAGGGATTAAGTAGCAAAGTCATGTATTGGAATGCACCCAGGTCAGGGTTTGAATCCTGAATCAAGTACCAAGTACAACAAAGCCTGAACACTTGACCAGTTTTTCTTGCTCTCCCTTCGCTCTACAGAGTGATCCCCTGGGCCTCTGGTCTGGCCTCACTGACGGGCTCTCTTCGGATCACACCAAGTGGCCCTGGGTCTTTGCCCATGTCTATCTTTTCAGAGACTTGAAGAGTCACTCTCTTTAAACCCTAAGCTCTCTTTAAACCCTAAGCTCTTTCTGTAAGCAGGAGGCTTTGTGCTTTAACTGGGGGGAGAAACTATGCTATGCCGTGGTAAGAAGCAACAACTCTGGACTCAGATGAAATGGTTTTCCTTCCATGATTGACATTGAGCACATTGCTTAACTTCCACATGTTTCCATGTCTTTTTTCTCTAAGAGAGGAATAGTGATGTACCCACATCTAGGTAATTTTCAGAATGAGATGGTAGCATGCGTTGTGTGCTGAGCTCAGGCCTACTCCTGGGAAAGCTCTGAGCAAGAGCTGCCATTGTGCTTTCAGCATTGGAGTTGCCATCGCCATCATGGTTGAGACCAGTTCTCCTAGTACTCAGGGTTGCACAATGGTGGCTCTGAGGTCAAACAATCAAGTCTGATCACTGATAGAAAATTTACTCCCAGTGAGATTCTTCTGGAAAACAGACCCAGGAAGTAGCTCTCTCGTTTGAGTGATAGCCAGAGGAGTTGCCTGTGCTGTTATTTGGAAAGTAAGAGCAGTTTGGGGGTATTTCTTTTATAAATCTTTTTTTATTTTTTAGAAGCATAAATAAAATTTTGCCCTTTTTTATGTTAATCAAGTTTATCCTAGAGTCTTTGCTCATTCACTTTAAGGAGGATGGAATATGACAGTTTATAATTTATTTTTTTCAGAACCCTCTTTTAGCATCATTTCCAATTCTGAATCAAAGAGCTGAACCTAAAATATTCCTCTGTGCAGAAACGGATGATTGTTTGCCATTTGATTTAGAAGAAATCCTCAGATTTTATCAGTAGGATTTCTCTTCAGATTTAAGACTTAAATATAACTGGAGCTCTGTTTGATGCTGCCATGGAGTTCGTGCTGTTATGCAGACTCATAATAAAATCCTTTCAGGACTTCAATAACTAGGGCCTTTCAGAGGGAGTCTCTGTTGAAATTGTCTCCTATTCAGTTTTAGTCTGTGTTAATTTTTCTCATCTGGGTTCCATCAGTACAGGGTGATGGTTCTCTGTTCTTATTAGATTGTGGATCTCAGCACTCTGCTATAATTCTAATGAATTCATAGCAATCATATCACTGTAATTGCTACATTATTTATTTTAGAAAAATGTGTAAGTATTCTGCATACCAAGAAATATATTTCACTTAAAAATAAAAACTGATCGCTTCACCACTGGTTTGTGGGATTTAAGGAGACGGAAAAAAATAAGAAGAGGAGAGTAAAGGAATTAGCCCTGTATAATGAATTTTACATTTAGATTGATTTTAGCTTTGGAGTCATTCTATTAAATTATTTTTTCTGTTGGCCAAAATCAAGTTTAGTAATATCTGAATTACCATTAGAAAACTAAACTCCTTCCAGCTTCTTTTGAGTTAGTACTGATCATATGCATCATTATACATTTGAAACATTTTTATCTAAATTACTGCTGACCTAGTTTTATAGCTTGTGTCTGGAGATACATAGCTTTGACTCACCAGAATAAGAATGGTATGTGGTCTTCTAACGCTTTAGGAATGTGTTAAATTATAAACAGCACACACATGCGCACACATACACAAGTAGCCTTCTTACTGATTAAATAGGGGAAATGAATGAAATTTTCTTCATGCTCCAAAACATTTTTAACATTCTTTTTTAAGAACATTTTAAATACCATATTTGGAGAGGGTACTGTTTGCTGAGATGGCTCTAAAAAAATGTGCTCTTCTCGATATAATTTCACCCTTCTTTCTCCTTAGGTGCCTTACTTTCTCACTACTGTCATTTCCTTTCTTACAGCTCCCCTCCTGTAGTCATTATCACTTGCCTGCAATCCCTGGGACACCCCCTCAACCCAGGTCTCCCAGTTGAGGGTGTCCCCACTGTTGCTGCTTTGGCATAGCTCTGTCACAGCACTTAATCTGCAAATTTCCTCTTCACCCACTCCTTCAGCTCAGACTTGTGTGACCCCATCAATGCCTATCAGAATGTCCAGATGCACTTTGTCTCATCTCTATGACTGCTTTCAGTCAGGGTGTTCTTGTCTTTCCAAGAACAAGAGTGTTAATGTTCTGTTTCTGATTAACCCAATTACTATTAGGAACCACCACCCCATCCCAAAAAATCCTGCTAGTTCTATTCAGTTGGGATAAAAACTCATATATTACCTAATATCTTGGGAATGTGGATTTTTCAGAATGTTTTAAACCAGAATACCTTACAGGTCTCTATCCAAATATATGAAAATTCTGGAATGTCTTATCATCAGATTTACATCCTAAGATGTGAAATTTTAAACTGATTTTAAGCCTTTTCAAGTTTCCTGTTACATTTTTACTTCATAAATATGTCAGTTCCTGCCCTACAAACTACTTAATTGGGTTTGTTAACATCCAATGTGATATTGCACAGTCTGCTTCTCTCACTGTCATCCTCCCCATCCTGTGGCACAACCCAGAGAACACTGTAACATGGACTCAATAACAGGCTTTCCACCTGTAAAAGATACCACTCTTCAACCTTGTTTAGTTGCTTCAGTATTTCAAACCCTTTCCTCACACATTCTGTTCTATCTGCCTGGAATGTCTTCCTTTTTCTCTGCCATCCTTGGATCCTTTGCAGATTGATGTCCCAGCTAGAATATCACCTTCTCAGAAAAGTCTCCCTGTTTACCCAATCTCAAGTTTCTATTCTTTCCTCCAATTCTTGTAACTCTTCTCTCACACATTTCCTTGCTTTCACTTATTCACAGGGTTCACCTGTATTTAGAACTAAATGATTTGTTTGTTACCATAACCCACTTAACAATAAGTTCTGTAAGCTTAAGATCACATTTTTTTTGTTTTTCTCTATATATTTAACCCCAAGTGCAACTGTGGCACCTAACAAACCTTTTTCATGAATGACAAACAATACATATCAGCCTACTTTTCTGTGTTCTGCTGATAAATGGGAAAGGATCAAATGGGAATGTGAAAGGTTCAAAAATTATGAACAGGGCCAATCTCCGGTGGTGTGAGACTGGCAGAGAGCCATCTATCCCAGGTCTTCCTTCATTAACAGCCTTCCTCTATCTGGACATTGCAGAGTTTTCATATATTTGGAGTAGAGATCACTAAGGTATTCTGGTATTAAAATGTTCTGAAAAATTTAAACTTTTGAGCTTATCTAAGCAGGTAGGTCTAAGTAATCCATAGAGTCACCCAAATACACTGAGAATTGAAAGAAGAGAGTTATCACATCTAAAATTTAGGGCCCACAACTCCAGCAAATAGTAGCATCTAGGATTAAATTTCATGACTCTGTGAGTTGGATTAGGTGTTATTATTCGGTGAGTAGGGTTAAATTTTATTTATCCTAAAGTAGCATGGTTCTAGTATGCTATATTTTTGTTTGATATAGCAATGTTTTGGCTGGGAACGGTGGCGCGTGCCTGGAGATGCCAGCCTAGGAAGCAGCAGCAGGGACCAGCAATTGTGATTTGAGTTCCACTTGGGGCAATGTAACGAGACCTAGTTCCAAAAAAATATAGCTGGGCATGGTGGTGCATGCCTGTAATCCCAGATACCTAAAAAGCTGAGGTTGGGTTTTGCTTGAGTCCGTGGTACCCCAGGCAACGTGAGCCTGCATTTCCATGGGCAAAAATAGTGAGACCTAGTCTCAAAAAAAAAAAAAAAGATATAGCAATGCTTTGAATTGTTCTTTTAGTTATATCTTCAGTTTTTAAATTGATTGCCTCAAAAATGGAAGTTGCACAGACCTCTTTCAATTTCTATGAGACCCTGAAAATAGAGGTAGATGTGTACTTTCTGTACTGCAGTTTAATTATAGAAAGCATGTCCTGGCAGTCTTATGTTTCCCTGGACACATCAAGTAAGTGTCGGCTATATGCAAAGTTCTGCAGTATATGCTGGAAAGAGAGAAGGTATATTCTTGCCTAAAAGGTACATTCTCCAGTTGAGAAAATATACAAGAAGAGCACCAGTTACATGGACTGAAGGGGTCACATTGTTCCTTGGAAGAGTAATCTGGCAAACATGTATAAGAAGCATGGGAAGGAGTAAAGATTGGATACAGGGGCCCAGTTCAGGCCTGTAATGGTGAGGGCCTGCACTCAGCTGGAAGGGATGGGAATGGAAAGAGATGTGGAGTGTGAACCACTCTAGGAAAATGTTGGTGGACATAGGCTCATCCCAGTAATGGGAGAAAATATTGTCTGTTTGACTTGGGAGGGGGCAGAGGAAACTGGTCATGCTTCAGCACCCAACTGCACACAACCACCTCTCCATTGGCCAAAGCCTTAAGTCTCTCTTTGTTCTCTTATTCTTGAAACTTCTGAATCACAAACCAAGAAAGCCTCAGATTCTCATTTCCTCTCACTTACTGACTACTGCTCTATAGTCAGTAAACTTCATCTGTCCTTTTCTTTAACTCCCCCTTCTTGTGTGTTTTCTTCTAATTTGGACAGTCTAATCCTCCCATCATCACCAAGGGCATTCTGAAGGAGTGAAACTATCCTATTGTCCCTCTTCCATGTGTTCCTGTCTTGAAACTAGTATAGAAATCCTTGATGGTTTGGAAATCCTACTTTGTTCTCTCTTCTCTCTCCTTGGGCTCTGAAGACTTGTTGACATGGATGCCCCAGAACTAGGGATGAGATAGGCCACTTCACTGTTGAGATGGGCTCACTGACATGGGATGGAGTATAGAGGAACACACACTTGTCTGTGGGTGCACAGGAAACCCAGAGGCAAAAGGGTGCTAGAGATGTTGAGTGCTGGCTCTTACACCAAGGCTGGAGTGGGAGATCTGGTACACTTATGTGAGAAGACTTGAGGCAGAAGAGTTGAAGATGCCATTTTGTTGAAGAGCTGAGAGTCTAGATGAAAATTTTAATTTCCCTACTGAAATCTAATAAGTATGAAGACTGATGAGTAGAGGCCTAGTTAGGAATGCAGGTTCACTCAGGTTCCATCTTGTCTTATGTTTGCATGTCTCAGTTGGTAACTAGTGTTGTGACCCGACTGGTCCTTGTGGTCTTTATCACATACAAGATGCCCTCAGCACAACCACGAGGAGACTTTGTGGAAATGGAGGTTTATTACTTGCAAGACTTTGGAAGTTAGGCAGCACACCTGGGTCATTGTGATGTTGATTTGGGAATGGAGGTTGGGGGTGTAAGGAGAAGGAAGAGAGAGTAGAGAAAATAGACCTGAGGTGCTGTTTTTATTGGGGTCAAGGATGGGAGGTCTAGAGTTTTCAGGGATCACCCTTTAATGATGAATTTAAATTGTAAGAGTGGGAATTTAACACTGAAGGAAAGAGAAAAAAGAAAAAACTGTAAGTGGTTTCAAATGGTCAGTTATCTAAAACAAGCAGGCTCTGCAAAGCAAAGATGTCCCAGTGTAAAGAGGCGCCTGCCTCTTTATCTCCTTGTTAACTGGCAATGTGTTTACTTGAGCTGGTCCTCTTTAAAGTGGATGCTTGGCCTCAGAGCTCAAGCCAGCCACTTCCATTACAAACAGAAAAATCAGCTGTTGGGTTTACATCACACGGCTCCTCCAAGAAAGTTTCCCAGGCCTTTCTCACTTCTTCTCTGCTCCTGTGGTGTTCCAGCCTCCAGTGGGTTTGTCTCTTCCTCTGCCCTGCCTTATAGTTAGTGTGTGATCATCTCATTGTCCCTGGGCCAGCTAGTGCTTGAAGGTATAGACTGGACTGCCCCCTTTGCCTTCCACCCAACCTGACCTCTTGCTTTGCAAATATGTAGAATGGTACTAATGTCCTCTTTCTTAAGATTCCCTGAAGGCAATCAAGTTGGCTTTTGGGTGTTGGAGCCTTCACTGAAGCTTTGTTTGAGGAATCAAGGTAGAGCCTAGTCATTCAAATCTGAAGAATGGAGAGAAAGGAACGCTCTTTCATCTCCTGTACTCCTGTCTCTTCTGATCCTTAGTTGCAACTCAGCACAAAACTCAGTTGTCTTCACTCCTGAAAGTATGTTTTTAGTTAGTTACGGGACATCTGCTTTATAGATTTTACTAGTCATTTTTAAAACTAAGCTTTTTGTCCAGGTTCACCACCGACGTGCTACCACAGATCTGGAATGACAAATCCAGTCCTTAAGTTCTCTTTAACTTTCATAATAGGATAGTGGCCCCTGCTCACATTTAGGGACTCTGGGAGGTAGAGGAAGCTGTGGGTTTCAATGCCAGCAGTCAGCTTTCTAGGACAGTATTAGTGTGTGTCTTATTTATAGAAGACCGCCCAGATTTCTTTGTCATCTGGTTGTTGAGGCTTGCTTTCTCTCCTCCCATTCACTGTGTACATTTCAGCATGAAGAACCCTAAGTTCAGTGAACTTTCTGCTTCAGACACATACCCTCCTTGCCACACTCAGTGTCAGTCAGTGACATTGAGATTCTAGACCCTTATCTTGGTGGGTAGGAGGACTCTAGCTTACCACACTTGAAGACCACTTCCATTGACCATTTTTAACCACTTCTTCTGGGGTGAGGGGTGCTAGGCATGACATTCTGTTCCATAGCTTCCCTCTCTCTTGCTTTTGACTTACTTTTTCTTCCCACTTCCGTGTGAGTAGCTTATAAGAGCTGTGGAATATTGATTTTCCATTTCCTCTCCTCATCTTCATGTCTCTGGGGCAGTCTCCTTGCTCTGCTTTCTCATTTTTCAGTCTAAGGAGCTGCCGAGGTTATTCAGGGAAAGTATGACTTACCCTAATTCTCTGGCTGCTCTGAGCTTCTCTAGCCAACCCTTCAAATTCAGTAATCTCTCACTCTTTCCTGAAAGGAAATTGAAAGTGAGCCCCAGGGAGTGACAACTGTCAGGGCCTGTTACAGTCCTGGCTGTCTGCTTTAAGACACTACCTTACAGTTGCCTTCAACTGTTTTCCCAATAGTGTGATTCTGATTGAGGGGAAAGGTGTTGGACATGAAACAGAAACATTTGGCAAATCATAGTATTCATATTCATGCTTGATTTTTTAAAAGAATTTTCATCTATATTGGAATTTTTAATAGAGGTAGCCTGTGCAATTATGTTCTTAAGTAATAGGATCTTGTTTTGGTCATCAAAATCCAAATGTCTCTAATGCTTCTCCCCAATCCATACCTCCTCTTATTCCCTTGGCAAACCATTGTAGCAGAACAAGTAGGACTTAGCTTTCTTCAGATTTCCCATGTAAGAAAATGTATAAGTAAAACAGAGCATGTTCCATTGCTAAGCAGCCAAATTGCTGTATTTTAAGATTAAATTTACATGGAAGGCTTAGTCCTACAGACAAGGATTAAGACAAAATGTGGCTGTGATAAATTTAAATCCAATTCTCATAAAATGTGAAGGTAATTCATGCACAGTCTGCTCGGTAACCATGTCAGGAGAGAATTAGTAGCAGAATGGAAGGGTTGGAGCTGGTAGGGATCCAGTACTAGAGTTCTAGCTCAGATGTTGTCCAAGGAAGGCATTTCTAGTAGATCTTGAATGAACCCGTTTAGTATTTAAATAACAACACTATCACCAGAAAGGTCTATAGTAGGTGGAGACTGATTTAGGATCCAAGGGTATGGCCTTGTTTTAATCAACCCTGAGAATGAAGTCAATAACAGAGGCCGCTGGTATTGGGACCAGGTCCTGCAGTATCTACTGAGGATCCACTGCTTGTGCTTTATGCCAGAGCTCCCAGTAGAATAAAATGAATGCTCTACTGCAGCACCACCAAAGTTTAGCATCTAAATGGGGGGAGGACCTAGCTGAACTAGTATGGAGGCCAGTCTTAGGCGTAAAGCAACAACGCATGCCTCTTGCCCCCCACAAGTCATAAGGTACATAGAAAACTTAAGCTTGCTTGACTGCTCTGTAAGAAATTAAAACCACACAACAGAAACCTTCAAACCACCCATATTTTACCCATGTAGGAATGTGAGTCCCTGTGGCATATCTTCTCACGCTGGACCTGGTTGTCTATGATGGATGCAGGGACAGCTCTGTGTTTGTGCTCTAGTTGTCCCACATGTGTGATAAGTGATCAAGTGGTATCTTGGGATGTAGAGGTATGTTCAACATAGCACAACATCTGTGTTACAGCCGAATGATTTCCAATATGTTTGAGATTATATACTTGTTTTTACATCTTTATTTCAAAAAGCAGTCTAAAGAAAGGAAAGGAAGACAAGCTCAAATGTTTGCTCTTCCTCTCCATTTACCAAGCCTGCAGACACAGCCCAGCTGCTCCCTCTCTCCCCTGATAAAGAGAGGCAATTTTAATTAAAATTATTGAGAGGCTGCAGAAAATATATTTTAATGACTGGATTCTGAGCTGAAAATAAAAATAAATTAAAAGAAACCCAGTATATAATAACTACTTTCACTGTTTGCAAGAACCCACATAGAATAGCTATATTTCAAAGAGAATTTCAAGGAAACTTCTACCCAAACCAATACGTTTCCTGGGTGAAGAGTAGATTCTTTGGGCAAATATTTAATTCACAAATATCAGTTTCCAACCTTCTCTGACTGAATCTATATACATTTCAAGTAGCTTGCCTTTAGTTTTTACCCTGAGTGTTTATTACCGAAATGAAACCCTTTCTCCTGATCACTAATCGCCCACATAGTAGAACTATCACAGAGCTGTCACTGGCAGCTGTCAGAGCCAACACAATTCACTGGAAGCAGACACAGCCTGTCACACACATTCTCACAAGAGCAAAAGCTGTGTTCTTGTGATGAAATGATTTTATTTCACCAGCAAAAATTTATGCCTTATAAAGCTATAAACTGGTGACAGGAAAGTCCATGTAATTTATAAAAACAGTCTTTCTTCTTCAGAAAACACAAAACTGTTTTAGTTTCAGCATGTTGTTATACATGAGGTGTATGAGTTTTTTAAAAAACAGTTTGTGCAAATCCTTATATTCCACCAGACTGATAAACTTCTTTAATGGCTTATTAGTTTAGCGAGTACATTAAGCCTTTAAAGCTCCAAGGTCACATGTTGGTAAGTTCATTTCCTGATACCAAACCTCAATTTTGAGCTTCCAGCCTTGGGGAGTAACTTACTTACATTGATGAACATATTGAATTTTTGCCAAAAAAAGAAAATAGCCCATGAATCTAAGCTCTTAACAAAACCTAACAGTCTACCTACATCCCAGGCCCAAGTTTCTGAAAGACCTATAGCTAATGAGGTTATAACTTTGTTCTCTCTTGCTCTTCACTCAAGGCATAATTCAATTCGAAGACAGCTCAACCTGTCCAACCCGGACTTCAATATCCAGCAGCTTCAAAAACAGGAACAGTTGACGGGAATTGGGCGAATTAAACCTGAGTTATATAAGCAGAGGTCGTTGGATAATGATGATGGGAGAAGGAGTAACAGCAAAGCCTGTGGGAAACTGAATTTCATTTTAAAATATGACTGTGACTTAGAACAACTCATAGTGAAGATCCACAAAGCCGTCAACTTGCCCGCCAAGGACTTTTCTGGGACTTCAGATCCTTACGTCAAGATCTATTTGCTTCCTGATCGCAAAACAAAACACCAGACTAAAGTTCACAGAAAGACCCTGAACCCTGTATTTAATGAGGTGTTTTTGTTCCCGGTGCCCTACAATGACCTTGAGGCACGCAAGCTGCACTTCTCAGTGTATGACTTTGACAGGTTTTCCCGTCATGACTTAATTGGCCAAGTGGTGGTGGACCACTTCTTAGACTTGGCAGACTTCCCCAGAGAGTGCGTCCTTTGGAAGGATATCGAATATGTCACCAACGTGAGTGCAGCACTTCTTCATTTGGGGGGGGGGGGACTCCTTGGTCAGCATGCAAACAGATTATTTACACCTTTCTTTATTTAAGGGGGAAGGTATAAAATTTATATGTACATATAGCTGTTGCCTCAGAAACTCCTTGCACTTCTCCAGAAATAGGTCTTTAACAACATTCATTTTAAGTATTCCAGGAATTATTCATGAAAGCAATATTAAAGAATAACACTCTCTTTTTGTCCTTCTAGTTCCTAGCTGTTCCCTTATAGACAGTAGATATTGCCTGCCCTCCTTACCACATTTCCTTCAGAGCTTTCTCAGGTTGTCTGTGCTAAATGTATCCCAGCATCCTATTAACTGTAATCTGCAGCTAAAAGACTGTAACTGTAGGCGTCCATTGCCTCACTGAATAGCAGGACCCCGCCTGCGTTCTTGGGTCAGCTCAGTCACATTTTCCATGATCAGATTGCCAACCTTAACCCCAGAAGTGAGAATGACTGAGAAGAGTTGGCAACATATTTTAAAATACAGACTCAAAGTTATAAGGAGTTCAGCCTGAAAAGTACAGATACTGGCAAAACTAATCTGTAGAAGGTCAAATCCAATTTGAAACTTGGGAGAAAGGGCAGAAGTGCTTTATAGTGGTGCCATATATTCATGTTTACGTTTTAAACATGAGACTGCGATGGTGATATTTTTATTCCATTTACATCCTTTTCACAATCCTGCAGAGGTGTATTGACAGTCCTGAAATAGATAGGAAAACTGAACTTTCTTAGCATACCTCTAATATTTTAAAGCTACTTGTTTCTTTAATATATTTAAATTCCCAAAACAATGTCATTAGCTTGTCTCCTTGAATAGGAGCCCTTCTGAGGCCAGCGTGGTTTTCTTTCTCTGCATCCAAAGACACTAGGCACCATAATCATTACTTAGCTCTGATGATAATACAGCTTAAGTGATGAATCATCCTGTTTGGTGATAAGCTCTCTGCTCAGGAGAGCACACAGAATACCACATTAGTACTTTCTCATCCTCAGCTACTTTTGTGAAGAGGGAACACACCAACATTTAACTATTCTAAGCGGCACCTCACATCACAGCCACAAGATACCAGTACCGGTTACTCTAATAAGCAAAGTGTAGCATGGGGTTGTGCTGGCCTTTATCCTAATAAAGAGGAAATTAAAGAAGGACCTGGAGAAGACACAGAGATTATCAGGTGATGAAACTAAGCTGAGGTGGGCGATTGTAATCCTTTCTTACAGGATTATGATACCTGTAAACCCAAAAATGGATGCTGGGAAACAAGAATTTGTATCCTAATTTCAAGCTGCCAAAATCAGAGGCAGCACAAGAAGATTCTAAAACACAAACTGGGCAGACTGCTTGTACTTGGATATGAATGACTCAAGAATGCAAGTATTGATCAAATCCCCTTGAATATAAGAGGAGTCTCTGAATGTCAACAGTGATGGGACTGGAAATTAGGTCTCACCTCAGAATATGGTAGAATGAGGTTGGTTATACCATTTAGTGTGATATTACCCTTCCAATTTTTGATAAGTGGAGTCCAGATTATAGTTTTTATGGTTATTATAAAATTAACAGGGATCCTGCTGTGAGGTACCTTCTAGAGACTTTCTAGAGAGAAAATCATTGGTGCAGAGTGGCTAATAGAATTCTGGATTAGGCTGATCCCTGGTGGGAAAGTGTCCTAGAGTAGTTTCCTTTTGGGCCCAGAATGCAGAAGGCTAGCTGGCAAAAACCTGCAGATCACTGCCATTTTAGTGCTCTCCTGGGACTAAGAGATTTTTCTCTTGCATTTTTGAAGAATCCTGCATTTTCATAGAGTAAAGGAGAAATTGAAGTTATTTATCAAGGAAGAAAAGTCATAAAGAGAAAAACCTCCAAATTCTCTTTTGTTTCCTCAGGCAAACTATTCTGAACATTGATCTAGGTCTTTTGGATGGCCAGTAGAAGAGACTAAGTCCTGAGGATGGAATTGCAGATTATTTCATGATCTGCCATATATTTTCTAAAATTTCATTAGAAAAATTATTACTTGGGACTTTTTTTGGCTCTTCTGTTTAGAATGTGATTCTTGTACAGGTACAGCGCATGAAGACCTGAGATTTGCCAATATACAATTTTCATAACAGCCTGTACATAACACAGGGTATATAATGTATATACAGAAATTAAGGAAATCATTCAGTCAGTAGATGTGAATCTGCTGACGTGTAGAGCACCGTTATTCTTTGTTGACCCTTGGATGCTATTCCCTCCCAGTTTATTGCTGCTGAGAGAAAACCACTACCCTGTCTTTTATTTATATTGAGACATATTTGTAAGATAATATATTGGTTGGTGTTGTCTGTTTCTTTTCTTCAGAGCTTTAATTTGACTTGGGTTTTTTTCAGTGTACATTAACTGCGACATTTAACAAAACAAATGAGAGAACTGTGTTTCGTGTATTTTCATTGGTAAAATATTCCATTGTAAGTAACAAATTAGCTTTCTTATATTGATAACAGAGCCTTCTGAATAACACTATGGAAAACATTTTTGTGTACATCTCCTAATTCACATACTCAATAATTTTCCACAATATATTCCTAATGCCCATTTTTTTCCCTGCAGTGATTGTATAAATTAATTCCCTTACTGGTGAGATAATGATAGTTCCTAATGCTGCACAATCTCACCAGTCTTGCATTTGTCACCCTGTTTAATATGTGTTCATATGCATGCATGTAAAATGGCATATAATTTGTATTTCCTTGGTTGTCAAGGTTAATCATCTTTTGATATGTTTATTGATCATTTTCATTTTCTTTCTCATGACCTATTTGTTCAGCACTTTTTTCTATTGTTTCCTCTTCTTTATTGATTATATGTTCTTTATTGAGTCTAGATACAAATGTTTTGTTGGATGTGTGTAATATTTACATCATCTCTTGGTTTATGACTGTCTTTTGGCTCATTTGATGGCTCCTTTTGATCAATAGAGAGTCTCGTGTTTCATGTAGTAAAATATATCATCATTTTCCATTGTTACATTAGTCCTTTTGTAGCTTGTTTAAGTAATAAAAATAGACTTAGAGGTCCTGTAATCTAAAATAGAGTAAAACTGATGTGGAAGGCCATTTGGATATTCAACCAAGTTCACAGAGCTGAAAAAATGTCAAATAGGAATTAGAACTAAGTTTTCAGTGTTAAACAGAGTCATTCATGAAATAGCATCTCAAACTACTTTACTAGTTTATTTTTTGTACCCTGTTGACCTGGTCGACTCCTTCTAAGCTTTTAGATTCCAGCTAAATGCCTTTTCCTCAGTAATATCTGAGCTCAGGACTGTGCTAGTTTTTTCTGGAATTTGCTTCCATGGCACTTTGTAGTTCTATCATTACTCACCATACTTTTAAAAATGTATTTGTTGAGTTTTCTTGCTTCCCCATTACATGGTTCTATGCGTGTAAAGAACATATCTTGTGTGTTTACTACTATATTCTCAAGCTCAGTAAAATAATTAATAAGCACTTGTTGAATAAAATGAAACTCCTTAGAGCTAATTTGGTGAGACTCAAAGGACTAGTTTGGTTGGGGGTATTATGTAGTGCTGTACAACTAATTTTTATTTTATTCTTTATTTCTTATTTCTCCAAGGAGATCATGAAGTTTATAAATGTAAGCTGTCAAATAAAAATATTTTCTCTTCTTCTTATGAAGGAACAGATAGGAGTTATTGAGTGTAGAAATCATAATTTTTAATTAAACATCTTAAATACTGAAGTTAGATGACAGTGCTGGTGTGCTGTATCTCTGTGGGGATTGTATTAATCAACAAGAGCATCTGAGAGAAGGTCAAAGTTGCAAACCCCTTTCAGCCAGAACCATCATCTCCCAGTAAGTCACAAAAATGACCGACACAAATGGAAAGAGGAAAGGTGCCTGCTCTGTGTTCTCCCGGCCTTTTGGAAACCAGGGCATTGTTCCTTTGGCCACTGACGTGTGACTCTACAAGAAAGGTGATACAGTCAACATCAAGGGAAGCCCTCCCCTGCCCCAGCATGTTACCATAGCAACACTGGAGCATCTGTACTACTACCCACAAGCAGTTGGCATTGTTGTAAACAACAAGCAAAGGGCAAGATTCTTGCCAAGAGAGTAATTGTTTGTATGGAGCACATTAAGCCCTCTAAGAGCCGAGACAGCTTCCTGAAAGGTGTGAAAGGAAATGATGGGGAGAAAAAGAAGCCAAATAGAAAGCTGCTTGGGTTGAACTGAAGGCCCCTCCACCCAGAGACGCGCTTGGTAAGAACTCATGGGAAGGGAGGGGCCTAAGCTGCTGGAACCCGTTCCCAGTGGATTCATGACCTGTAAATAAAACTGTCTGCACAATAAGAAAAACCTTGGGAAAGATGAATTCAGTGGTCTGGGTGAATATTGGCTGTTTTGTCTGTTCTTACTTTTAGTGCACCCTATTTACCTTTGGCTCCATGGCAAATAGGCACTGAAGGCTATCTCTCTTGGTGACTTGCTTAGAAGCTGGTTCAGAGACTTTTTCTGGAAGCTGCCATCATCTTAGCTAAACCTATCTGGACAAGATAACAGGGTTAGTATGTGGTCGCTGTAGAAGTCCTGAGGGTCCCAATGTGTGTCCTAGTTCAGGAAGGAGAGTTTACAATGGCATAGACCTTTTTTTTTTCTTCTTCTTTTTTTCATGGTAGGAACTTAGAAAACTTAAATTTCCTTCAAAATTTGAGAGTCATTGCAAATTCCACTATTTAGGAATAGTGTAGCACTGATTTAGGAATTTCCTCAATCCATCTCCCAAGGTCCTGGAGCAATTTCTAAACTCACTAGAACCACCCTAGGGAAGAAAGATACAGTATTTGGGGAAACTCAGCATGCTTGCTTCTCACAATTGAATACAAATGGCACAGGCAGTAACTTTATCAGGGTTGGGTTGTCTAGAGTGCTGTCTTCCATGAAGCAGGAATGATTTGCTCACTACTTCAGCCAAATGTATATATTCACAATGTGGACTTACTGGAGGGAATCAATATTACTCTAATATAAGCATGCAATTAAATTGGCAGAAAATAGGGGGAAGGTAACAAAGCCCTTGTCAATGTTTGGGACAGGTAGGACCTGGCTCAGAAACCATCTGGCATTTGTCCATCTCAGGGAGAAAAGTTGGCATTTCTCAGGACAGAGAGTCCACGGATTCCCAGCCTATCATTTTCCCCACACATGATCCCTCAGATCCTTCATCTCTTGGAATCTGAATTATTCACAGGAAATAAAAAGTGACCGAAATGTGGAATACAACATCTGAAGGAAGGGAATAAAAAAGCTATAGGTCTCTAAAGAAAAGACTTGATAGCTTCTATCCTAGTATAGGTACCAGAACATCTTCATCAATTTTTGCTTATCTTTTCCTCAAGCTTTTTATCTATGTTAATTTTCCTGTTTGAGCATCCTTGATAAATTCTTCAGTAAAAGGTCTCGATGTTAATTAATTCTCAATTATTATTTGTCTGAAAATATCACTATTTCGCATTTGTAATAGAAAAAACAGGAGTATGAAAGTCTTCTCTGAATAGTAGCTTTAGTTCAGCAATTATCAGATAGTTTCTTGCCTCTAAACTCTTGGTTTTAAGAAATCAGCAACTTAATTGTGCTATGCTTTTCTTTAACCTATGCCATAGTATTTTGACACATAAAAAGTTTTATTAGTTCTCCCATGGAAACTCTGTACTGTCACCACAGATATAGAAAGTCATTGCAGACTTTTAACTCTTTTTTTCTTTCCCAGCAACAATACTGGCCTTTGCAGTCCACCTGAGTTTCTTCATCCTATTCTTGTGTTCCTTTCAATGTTTCCTTGAGGTCTTCTCATGCAGACTGTGTCTTGCAAGTCTATGCTTGGGATTATTTTCCTTTGCATCAGACAAGGAATTGTAAATCATGTCAAAGCCAGCTGTCTTGCTGTCTCCAAAATAAATGGATTCTGAATCTAAAGGCAAAAATGGCATCAGGAGCAGTCTTGTACATTTTAGCTACTTTTCCTGGAATTCCTGTGTTAAGTAATGCTACCTTCCCAGGGTGAAGACTGTCAAAGACCATTTGTCTTTGCTGAAGCCATGGATCATCCATGTACATCCTGGTTTGGGTAGTGACTGTGGCGTCAGTGACAACTGTGGCTTCTCAGGCAGCCAGGAGGGAATGATCTATGCCATAATTTAATACTTCTCTCTGTATGCACTTTGATGAATAATATGAATGGTGTGAATTTTTAATTCACATTCATGATTATTTATCTTGCATGCAATTCAACTAATGTCTGAATTCTGAAGATGAAATTTTTCTCTAAGCATACTCTCTTAGAATAGTATCTTTCTTTGACCCTTCTTATCTCCTTTTAGGTATCTTTAGACCAACTATTATCCACCTTTGTCTATTCTTTTTTTATCATTGATGCATATCAATGGTTTTCTCATATATGTTCTTCAGTTCAGTAAATCTTCATTAGTTTCTAATTATTTAATATGTTCATTGGATTTCAAGTAATGTAATTTTCATTTCTAGCAGGTTTATTTGATTCCCATAATTTTAGTCATTTGTGTAGTTATTTGATCATTTTTTCATATTCTGATACCTTTTTAAAAATTACTTTAAATGTATCAGTATTTTCAGTTGCAAAGTATGTGATTCTAGATGTATCTTCTGCATTTGAGACATGAAAAATAAAAGTGGTAAAGAAAAAGGCAGTGCTTGCTCCTTCTAAAGCTCTTTTCCATCAGAACTCTCTTCTTAAATGTCACATTAATGTCTTCAGTTTATGTTTTATTCACCAAAGCTGTGTTTCACAACCATCCTCACATGCAAGAGTGGTAGCAAATAATTGCTAATTACTAAACCTGCTTGCTGGAGTGAGCATGGATTAGAGTTTAGAAATTGGTGCTAAGTTGGCTAGTCTGTGGTATCTGCTCCAGTGGCAGGAGGAAAGGCTCAGGTGGTTCTCACTGAATCTGAGTGTGAGCGGTAGCATCCCCTCTAGTCCTGCTGGATAAGAGGTGGATAGAAAACTGAGAAGGCAGACAGCCTCTGCTGGTATTCCTCAGTATGGTTGTGTGTGTGTGTGTGTGTGTGTGTATGTGTGTAATGCCACGGTTCTAAGAAGATAGCAGGCAATGCTGACATCTCTCTCTATAAAATCTACTCTTGTTTTAGTTATTTTAGATAAAATTTGAAACAGCATATTTATAAAAGAAATAAAAATATTTATGGAAGTCCTCTGTATGAACCTGTATGTGAATAGTTATAGAAGATTTATTCATGGTGCAAAGTGGCAAACCACCTAAGTGTCCTTCGTTGGTCAGTTTTAAACTGTTACTTCTATATAGCAAATTACTATTGAGCAGTGAGAAGGAATGGCAATGTGCACCTAACATACAGGCAATTACATGAATGAGTCCCAGAGACATTATGCTAAGTGAAAGAAGCAGGTGCAAAAAACAACATACTATATAAGTCCCATCATATGATATTATTAAAAAGGCAAATTATAACTACAGAGAATAGAGTATTATGAGTTGGAAGTAGAGAGATGGCTTGACTAGTTAAAGGCAATTTAAGGGAATTTTGGAGGAGTGATGGAATGATGTAATTTAGTAGTGGTAAATATATGACTATGCATTTGTCAGAATGTACAACTGGGTAGCAAAGCTGTGAGTTCACTTTTGATGAATTGAATATAAATTAATAGAAATTTAAAGTCACATTTAAGAGATGAAATAAAGAATTGAATGAGAAAAAGTCTATGAAGAGTCAACAAAGGCAAAGTTTGAAGATGCAGAGTTAGGATAATCAATAACCAAGTCTCCTGAAAAGGTAGAAAAAGGGATCTAAACTGTAGGCCAGGGTACTTGCTTTAGATAAAAAAAAGGGGGGGCAACATTTTCTTTGTTATGGGAACTAATAAGAAAGTATGGAGCAGATGCAAATAACTGTAGATTTGGATGTTTGTAGTTAAATATAAAACATAAAAACATGTAAAAGGGGTGGTAAAAACGGTATAATTTTGAGGATTAAGTCAAGTTCACTAGTGATAGCTTGCTAGTTGACATAAGCTAGACTAAGAAGAAATGTCAGGGCCAGCAAATGAAAAACCAGAGTGCAGCAGCAATGTCTCCCATAAGTTTTGGACAACTGACTCCCTTTGCTTACCCCAGCTAATGCCTTCTAATTGCTCACTAGGGTATTTGTTCTTTTTGTGTATTAGTTTCTGCCTGCCATGACCTGTTTCTCCTTCCTCTTCTGTTAAACCAAATGTTAGTCCTTTTAGGATTCATCTTATGTTTAACTATCATGTCATTAAAGAAGTCTTCCCTCTATCCACCTAGAACAGATTAGGTGAACCTTGCATGCTCTTAGAGTACCCTTTTTGTGCCTCTTCACAGCAGTTCTCACATTTGGTTGCATCTATTTATCTTTACCTACCCCACTAAGCTAGCTGCACCTTATGGACTGAGGCTTTGAGTATATCTTTAGCCCTTAATCTAAGAGGTAGGTGATACATGTTATTTGAATGATTAAATAAAAGAAAGAAAAAGATTTGTGTTCAAATAATATGTCTGTCTTGTGGAATTTTCTAGAAGCAGAGACTGAGAAGGATTCTTAAATAGGAGTTGTATGGAGAGACTGTTCTCAGTTGAAATCCATAAGAAAGTAAGAGAAGCAATATAGGCAAAAATGGAGCTTAGCAAAAGTCCTGGGCCTAATGGAGTAGGCAGCTGTGGAGCATAATGATACTCTGAGATTGGGGGCTCTTCCTCTCTCTTTTTAATAAACACTATAATTCTTTTTTTCATTAATTTATTTTTAAATCAAGTAACATTGGTTTACAACATGGTATAAGATTTACAGGTATAGGTCCATACCCTTATCTTGACACAGCCACTACCAAGGCATCTATCGTCCTCCAGCAGTCTCTTGCCCCATCCCCACTTTGATCTCCCTCCCCTCCCTCAGATAACCTCAATTCCATAATTAGATTCTTAGAGTTTGTTATTGGTTTGAGTCTATGACCCTTTGTTTTGTTTCTCTACATTCCACATATAAGTGAAGCCATATCATGTTTGTCTTACTCTTTTTGGGCTTTTCTTATTTTGCTTAGGGGGCTCTCATTTTACCCCACCTTTGTCATTGACTACAGGTCACCCTGGGGAGAAGGTGTAACTTGGCAGTCATTTTTAAGGTGGTTTCCACTAGCTAAGGGGAATTCACCCAGGAAGAATGCAGCCATGAGCTGCTAGCAGTCAACACTCACAACAGCTAAGAAATGGGTACCATTTCTTAGCCAGGTAATGGGCATCAAGAGATAGAGCTGACTCTCCTGCACTGTGCTAGAACAATGGGAGAGGAGCTTGGGGGACACAGGAGAGATCCTAACTCACCTCTGAGATGTAGGGAAATAAAGAAAAGGGACTACCATCCTTTCCTCTTACCTCCTACCCAGCAGTCTCCTTTTTGAGGTAAGCCTGTGCCTGCTGCCTCTGCTTGGGCTCCAAAGGCAGGTGTCCTCATGGTGAGCTGGGTGCTCCTGAGAGGGAAACTTGCTCTCCAGAGTGCTGAAGTAGGCTCCACCCTGTCCCTCCTTACACACACTGTCAGATATACCTGGGGACAGCTTAACTCCATGAAAAGAAAAAAAAAAATCCACAAACCTGGATCAGCTGAAGGTGTGCTTAATAGAGTTGTCACGGACAACAGTTTCATCTCTGCAGATGAGACTACTCAGGTAGAGTGTCCCCCTGGGACTGCCTTTAATGATCTACCTGTGGAAACATTACTGTCCAAAATACTGAGCCAGTTTCCTGACAGAAAACCTTGTCCCATGGATTGGCATTTGCTTGCTTGGAAAATGAGTTTTGAGCCTTGGGAGAATCGAAGCAGTCTGTGGTATTTACAATACAGCCTTACTGTCCAGTAGCTAAGTGTAGTCTAATTCTGACAGATGGCTCTCAGGGGAAATTTTCTTTCAGATTGGATTATGCTTCCATGCTGAAATGCTCTAATTAAGGGGAGTCTATAAACATGGTGGGGGAGTGAAAGGGAGGGGAGGGGAGGCTGTTTCTTAGAAGCTGTGCTGGAAAATGGCCATGTTTGCAATCTTTATCTTCTCAGCTCCACACTTTGTGCTCCACCAAGAATCTAGGCCACGGCTGTGCTGAATGTGGTCACGCTCCACCTGTGGTCAGCTTTCTGCAAGGAGCCATGACTTTGCTTCCTGCAAAGTACTGCCTTGCTAGCCTCATCTCTGCTTGGTTCCTTTAGTTCTTGTTAACCATTAAGTTAACTGACCTTGTAACTTCCTTCAGGTATCTCTTATAAGATAAATGAATCATTAGTGTTAATGACTAATTTTTAAAAACCAATCTATTTTAGTTATGTGAAACATTACCTTTTTTTGTCAGGTATAGAAGGATAGTTGTTTTGTTTTTAGATTATAACTACTTGGAACTATTTTACTTTTTAATTTTTTTTAATTGCTTGCACATACACACCCCCCCATATATTTTACATCTTTGTCTACCCCAAATGTCTCCTACCACCTTGTTACCCATGAACTATTATCTTAATCTCTTGTGTCCATCACTCCCCTAATTTTAACCCCTCTCCCCCTCTCGCTCTGTGCTTCAATTCTGCTGCCAGTTAGTTAGTTAGTTTTAAATTTTCCTTGTCATTTCGTTTATTTTCCCCTCTATCCACATGTAGGAGAGATCATCCAGTATTTCTCTTTATCTTTCTGGCTTATTTCCACTGACATGATTTGGAAGGAAGGATTTTGGAACAGTCAGTTGAGAAACTGAGTTCTGGGTTAGGAAAGAAGTTCTAGGTTTCTATCACTTATTCAACAAATATTTTTTAATACCTACTATGTGCTTTTATGTGTCAGGAATTGTACTAGTTATCAAATGTACAATGATCATTACTTTCTTAGAGCTTATGTTATGATCTTGGAAATGAGAATGTGGGTAGAAGGGTTAGATAGGGAACCAGAAATTTTCACATATCAGATAATTTGGATTATTTTCAGTGTAGGAATATTAAAAGTAAAGCTGCCATCAGCATTCATGTGCTCTGTATAAACCCAGGCTTTCATTTTTCTCGCATAACTACCTAGGAGTAGAATGGCTAAGTCATGTGGTAGGTATGTGGCTACCATTTTCAAAAACTGCCAAACTGTTTACCAAAATGACTGTACCATTTTATATCCACACCAACAATGTATGATGTTTTTGCTCTAAATTCACACCAGCACTTTTTAGGGTTGGTCTTTAATTTTAGACAATCTCTAACAGATGTTAAATGGAATCTCATTGTGATTTAATTTGCATTTCCCTAATGATTTATGATATTGAATATCTTTTCATGTGCTTATTTACCATCTGTTATCTTCTTTGACGAAGTGTTTGTTCAAATCTTTTGCCCAGTTTTTAATTGGGTTTGCTTTCTTATTATTGAGTTGTGAGAGTTCTTTATATTTTACACACACAGACATACACAGTTAGCATCTTGATTAGGGTTGCATTAACTATAAAAAATAACTTGGAAAGAATAGATATCTTAAAAATATTCTGTTTTTTCCAATCACTGTGTGTATTTCTCTATTTGATAGATTTTCTTTTAATTATTTCAGTGATGCATTGTAGCAGGCCTCGGGCATTTTCTTATTGTTCATCTTTCTCCTCTTTGGTTCACTGGGCCCTGCCTTTTCTCCAACCTCTTTGTTCTGTATCTTAAGGCCTCCTCCCAGGTGGTAAGCGGGGCCACCATCCTAAAACTTGCCTCATTGTCTTCTGTCATTCCAAGTATCACTTATCTGCATTGTTGGATGCCCAGTGTTTTGGAAACCACTGTTTCATAAGCTTTATCTGGATATTTAGCTGTTTGAGATGTGAGGGTAAGTTCATTTCCTGTCTCTCCATCATTGTCAGAAGTGATTAATTTTCTGTGAGGCTCAAAAGAATGAAAGTGGTCAAAGATTATTTTCTGGTTTTCAGCATGAACAATCTCAAGGAGATAGGAAGCATTAGGTAAAGAATAGGGTATTTAGTTTTTTGGTGCATATGAGATTCATGTATTCCATTTTTAACATATTCAGTTTGCACTTCCAGTGAAACATTCAAGTGTAAAAACAGTTTAAAAAGAAGTTGGATAATCTAGGCTGGAGTTCAGAAGCAGGGTTGAACTGTAAATAGAAATTTATAAATTTCCACTGTTTATAGTATTTGAATCATAGGAATTGATGGTGTTACATAATAGAATCTACAGTGAAGAAGGAAGTGGATCTGAGACCAATTATTGAGGCAATAGAGAAATCTGAGTGTGATGGCCAAAGAGGTAAAAGGAAAACTGGTTGTTTCCTGTTTCACAGAATTCATTCATTCATGCATTCATTCATTCAGTGCTTCATGGGATTGTGAATGTCAAGTAGGCAGAAACTGCATGGAGTTAATTAAGAAAGAACTGAAAAGAACCCAGTGGATTCTCTGATATGAAAGTCATGGGGACTCTAAGAGAGTTTACCAGTTGGTGGTACGAACTGAAGCCAGAGTGGAGTAACCTGACAAGCAAGTGAGAAGAAACGGGGGAGACAGATTTAAATAGATTTGAGACACTAAGCTGCAAAGAAGAGGAGGTGGGTTGGAATTAGGGGACTAGGATTATCAGGATGGAGAATGAACCAGACATTTTAAATGCTAATTGGTAGGAGCCAGTGAAGTGAAGGAATTTAAAGAATTGGGAAGGATGAGCACAAGAGATCAGGATGATGGTTCACTGGTGACATGCTGTTTTAATTATATATATATATATATATATATATATATAATCAAAAAAAGATACAAGAAAGAGGACAATCAGAAGCAGTTCATTGGAAGGTTTGAGTGGGTGGATCCACTTTTGATAAGACACTTCCTCTCTTGTCACAGATGGCAAAGAGGAGCCCCAAGTAAGCAGGATGTTAAGTAGAACTGTTTCTGGGGCTTTGTCTCTGGACAGCCTATGGTGTGCACAGTGTAGTGAGCTGAGAACAGATCTGTCTCAGGAGGTCTGTCCTTTGCATGGACTGCTCTGCTGATTTCTTGTTGAGTAACTAACAGGAGATTGTAATCCTGTGTTAATCCTGTGTTAATCTGTTTTAAACTTTAGAAAGCAGATAATATTAGAAAAGTTGAGTGAAAATAAAATGTGGTTAATCCCAAGGACAGTTGCCCATAATCCCACTGATGAGAGTGAGCCACTCTGAATTCAGGCATGTTTTTCCTTTATAGTTTGTCCATGACTTTTCATTTGCAATTCTGATAGGATTGTGACAGAATTTGCCCTGATTCTTTGCTTTAATTTAAGAACATGCACAGCTGTGCATCCCAAAGGATTTCCTCTGTGGGGAGAGGGGGGACACTGTCCCTGAACAGCCAGACAGGGCTTGGGTCCCTTTGTCCATGTTTTCTGAGGACAGGGCTTCCCTGGAAACCAAGGAACAAAGGTTCAGGGGGTGCAACCTTTAAAGGAAGCTTGCCTGGCTTCCATCTTTGAAGAGTAAGGGTCTCAGCCATTATTTCTGAAAGACAAAAAACAAAAAAAACCCACCTGGATAGATCAGTTAACCAACAGTATCTTCAACAATTCTATGTATATTCCAACCAGGCAGGGTAATGCATGCAGGGCCAGGCCCTGTTATGTCTCACGGGAATTTTAGGTATCAGCTCTCGGCAGCAGTGGCTGTTGCTGGATCCAAGGAGTCAAGATTTCAGGTATGCCTGTGGTGCTTCCACTTTTTCCTGGAGGGGAAGGTTATATTATTCTTTCACAACAAAATATGGATAGCACCTTGTTGAGGGGATGGGAGCAGAGCAGAGAGAATTTTGGCATCTTGCCGTACTGAGACCAAGATCAACCAGCCATGAGAACCAAACATGAGGGAATGGTCCATGATCCAGGGGATCATTTTTTCTTTCATCAAACATCGCAACTCAGGTTCAGTGGTAGGCATGGCTGACCATAGATGCTAAAAGAGGAGACCACAGGTTGCAGAGGCAACAGAACAGGAAGCAGCACCCAGAAGCAACATTTCATCTCTAGCTGCTTTTATTTCCCTCTCACCCTGGCAGAGACTGTGGGGATGGAGAGGAGAACACTTCCCAATAAGAGGCTCTCCTTAAGTAATTCATATTAATTAGGTACTTTCAGAATTAAAAGGAGCCCCCATCAAGTTATACAATGTCAAATAACTATAATTTGAAAAAAGTTGGGGATCTCCAGGAAGCCACCTGTGAATCTTGCGTTGGCCTCTACACTAACATCATCACCCTCTCCAGTCTCTATTAATCCATCCCCAAAAAGAAATGTCACCAGATGGCCCTGCAGATGTCACCTGGCCATCAGCAGGGCTTCACCCAAAACAGGAGGCATTAGAGCATCTAATCCATAGTGTAACCTACGTTTCAGAGCTGATTTTTGATCCTTTACTGAACATTTAGTGCTTTTTTAAACTTCTGGATTGAGGAGTAAGGTCCTTGATTGTACTGCCACGAAATAACATTGTTTTCACACTTAATGGAGAAGGGTCCGTGGCCTGTGATCCCTCATGTTGGCACTCCATGCCCAGTTTTGCTGCCCCTGCTTTGTGAACTGTGTGCTCCCTCAGCATGCTCGGTGCCAGAACTATTTTTAGCATTTAATCCCTCCAGGTCTCTTTGCCTCCAGATAGCCCTTTTTTTAACAGAAGAGAATTTTCCTGTATTTTCTTAATGTAGATGGGAGGTTTTTAGGAATTGAGTGGCTCTTTCTTAAAAATAGGGTATTCTTTCATTATCTTTTAGATTTCATTCCCTGACAAAGACATCCATTCTAGTCCTGGCTTTGGTCTATGTATTTCTCAGTTCTGGAAGTTATAGGAAAGTAGCCAATGTCAGTTTAACTGATAACCCAGGAGAAGGAAAGGGAAGGTGACTGAGTCAGTCACCTGGCTGTAGCTAGTGGTGAGGAGGGTACTGCTGGGTCCTTGGGCAGGGAAGCCGCACACCCTGAGATGGTTTTGAGTTTCTTGTAGCTTTGGAGGAATGGGTTTGGAATAGGAGATTTCAGTGGGTTCTTGCTTCTTACTCTTACTGGGAGTCAATGAACCTCTATCAATGAACCTCTATCTAACCTCTTTCTCAGCCAGAGGCTGAGAAAGGGGAAATGGGGAGTTTTTGTTTAATGAGTACAATGCAGAATATCTGGAAGAAGATTGTGGGGATGTTCATGCATTGTGACTGTAGTTTGGCTGCTGAATCACACTTCACATGGCTAAAATAAATTTTATATAATGTGTATTTTACCTCAGTTTTAAAAATAGATAAGTCAAAATCCCTCTGTTAGAATGTGAGAGACTTTGAGTCAGAAGAGGATCTCCTAGTCCAGAGCCACAGAAGTGCCCTGCTTGGAGCAATAGGGGGCAGAATCACTGTGGTGACTTCTGATTCAGAGTGGCTCCTGGCAATGAGGACTGGCTTCCCCTCAGTGCCTGAAACATAGTGTCACCCCATCAGTGTCTATCTGAACACAGTTACCCCACTGCATTCCATTCCTTCCCCTACTTCTCATTTCCCCTACTATTCCCATAAAGGATTGTCTCCTGGGTATAGAAGTTGGGAAAAACAAAAGACAAAATTTTATTTAACAAACAGGTTTCTCTTCCCTGTGACTCATTGCTGCAATGTCATCTAATGGTCCCGAGGAGGAGTTTAAGGATTATAGTTGAGTCTAGAAGACCCGACAGAAGTGGCTCACAGCTTTCTCTCTGGACTGTGACCCCGAATTTATTTTATTTAAATTTATTTATATATAAATTTCACATCTTTGTAAACCCAGGAATTCACCCCCCTACCCCTCCCCACGTTTTCCCTCAACCCCTTTTCCCCCCTGCCCCAAGTGTGTGCTTCAGTTTGGTGCTTAGCTTATTTTGACTTTTTATCATGGCTTTTGTTTATTTTTTCCTATATCCCATATATTAGTGAAACCATTTGTTTTCTGTCTTTTTTTCTTTTTGACTTGTTTCTGCTAATATGATTTCTTCTAAGTACATCCATGTTATCATAAAATCATCAAATTTGTTATTTTTAATTGATGAGTAATATTCCATTGTGTATATATATGTATATATATATGTATACCACATTTTTATTTTATTTATACCACATTTTTTATACAGTCATATGTTTTGGAGCATTTAGGTTGTTTTCCAAGTCCTTGCAATTATAAATAGTGCTGCAGTAAACATTCGGGCACAGGTGTCCCTTTGTACCCACATTGAGGTCTCTTTTGGGTAAATTCCCAAGAGATCAATTGCTGGGTCAAATGGTAGTCCCATTTTCATTAATTTGAGGTTCCTCCACACAACTTTCTATAGTGGTAGGACCAGCTTACATTCCCAACAGCAGTGTAAAAGTGTTCCTTTCTCTCCACATCCATGCCAGCACTTGTTTTGCCTGTTCTTTGGATGTGGGCCATTCTTACTGTTGTAAGGTGGTATCTCATTGTGGTTCTGATTTGCATTCCCCTTATTGCTAGTGACGTCAAGCAATTTTTCATTTGCTAGTTGGCCATTTGTATTTCCTCTTTGGAGAAGTGTCTTTTTAGTTCCCCCCATTTTTTGATTGGGCTTTTTGTTTAGCTTTTGTTTAGTTAGTGTGAGTTCCTTGTGGGTCTTAGTTATTAAACCCTTATCACTCTTGTGGAGGGCAAAAAATTTTTCCCATTCGGTTGG
Organism: Uropsilus gracilis; assembly: GCA_004024945.1. Lineage (NCBI taxonomy): Eukaryota > Metazoa > Chordata > Mammalia > Eulipotyphla > Talpidae > Uropsilus > Uropsilus gracilis. The sequence continues at coordinate 83,766 of PVHY01002099.1, read as the reverse complement.
GCTTCTTTCTTTTTTTTCTGTTGTCTCTTTTGCTGTCCTGAAGCTTTTTAGTTTGATGTAGTCCCATCTGTTTATGTTTTCCTTCATTTTTTGCCGTCTGTAGATGTGCCCAGAAAAGGGTTTCTGAATTTTAATTCACAGAGTGTTTTGCCCAAGTTTTCCTCTATGTATGTTATGGTTTCAGGTCTGACATCTAGTCTTTTATCCATTTTGAATTGATTTTTGTACATGGTTGAGGGAGTTGTCTTGGTCCATTTTTTTGCATGTCTTAGTCCAATTTTCCCAGCACCATTTGTTGAAAAGGCTATCCTTGTTCCAATGTAAGTTTTTCACTCCTTTGTCAAAGATTAGTGGACTATATAAGTGTGGTTTATTTCCAGACACTCAATTCTCCTCCATTGTCTGATTGTCTGTTTTTGTACCAGTACCAAGCTGTTTTAATTATTATGACTTTTTAGCGTAATTTGAAGTTTGGAATTGTAATACCTCTGTTCTCTTTTTTTCTGGGCAGTAGACTTTTTGATATTTGAGGTCTTTTGTTATTCCATATGAATTTCAGTAAGTTTTGTTCTATCTCTTTAAGGAATGTCATTGGGATTTTTATTGGGATTGCTTTAAATCCGTAGATTGTTTTTGGTAGGATGGCCATTTTGCTGATATTAATTTTTCCAATCCATGAGCAAGGAGTGTCCTTCCATTTCCTTATGTCATCTTCTATCTCTTTTACCAGTGTTTTAAAGTTTTCTTTATATAGTTCGTTGTTAGGTTTATTCCCAGGTATTTAATTTTTTTGATGCCATGGTAAATGGGATGGTTTTTCTAATTTCTTCTTCTATTTGACTTTTTGTGCATAGGAAAGCTACCAGCTTCTGTGTGTTGATTTTATATCCAGCTACCTTACTGAGCTGGTTTATTATTTCAAGTAATTTTTATGTAGATTTTTTGGAGTTAGCTATATAGAGAATCATGTCATCAGCATATTGTGATAACTTCAGTTCCTCTTTTCCTATTTGTATCACTTTTATGTCTTTTCTTGCCTTATTGCCCTAGCTAGAACTTCCAGTACAATGTTAAAAAGTAGTGGGAAGAGTGGGCATCCTTGCATGGGTCCAGAGTTTATTTGGAATGGTTTTAGTTTTTCCCCATTTAGGATGGTGTTTGTCATAAGTTTGTCAAAGACAGCTTTTATTATTTTGAGGTAAGTTCCTTTAATCCTAAATTTTTCAAGTGCTTTTATCATGAATGGATGCTGTTCTTTGTTGAATGCTTTCTCTGCATCTATTGATATTATCATGTGGTTTTTGTTATTTTCTTTGTAGATATGGTGTATTATCTTAATTGATTTCCTGATGTTGAATCATCCTTGTGCCACTGGGATAAATCCTACTTGGTCATGGTGAATAATGCTTTTTATGCATTATTGGATTTGATTTGCCAGGATTTTGTTTAAAACTTTTGCATCCATGTTCATTAGGGAAATTGGTCTATAGTTTTCTTTCTTGGTGCTGTCCTTATTTGGTTTTGGTATGAGTGATGTTTGCTTTATTGAATGTGTTTGGCAGTTTTCCTTCTTTCTCAATTTTTTGGAAAGGTTTTAGTAGTGCAGGTGTTATTTCATCTTTAAATGTCTGGTAGAATTCATTTTTAAAGCCATCAGGTATTGGGCTCTTGTCTTTAGGTAGAATTTTGATGACTGCTTCAATTTTGCTGCTTGTGATTTGTTTATTTAAGTTCTCTATATCTTCTTTGTTCAATTTTTGATAGTTGTATCTTTCTAAGAATCTGTCCATCTCATCCAGGTTGTATTTATTTCCATATAGTTGTTCATAATAATCTCTTATTATCCTTTGTGTTTCTTTTGTATCCATTGTAATTTCTCCTCTTTCATTTGTGATTCTGTTTATTTGAATTTTCTCTCTTCTTTCCTTTGTGAGCTTGCAAGGGACATATCAATTGTATTTAGTTTTTCAAGGAGCCAGCTTTTGGTTTTGTTGATCTTCTGGATAGACTGTTTGATTTCTAGGTTAATTACTTCTTCTTTTGTTTTTGTTTTTTCTTGTCTTCTGCTGGGTTTGGGGAGGATTTTTTGCTCTTTTTCTAATTTTTCAAGTTGGTAGATTAGGTTATGTTTTTTTTTTTTTTAGTTAGTTTCTTGGTTTTTAATATGGGCCTGTATTGCTATGAACCTTTCTTTTAGATATGCTTTTGCTGCATCCCAGAAATTTTGGAATTTGTGTCTTCTTTGTCATTTGCTTTGAAGTAAACTTTAATTTCTTCTTTAATTTCTTTAATTATCCATTCTTCATTTTGTAGCATGTTGTTCAGTCTCCAAGTGTTTGATGTTCTTCTTGTTTTCATTGTTGATTTCCAGTTTGATACCTTTATGTTCTAAGAAAAAAGCTAGAATTATTCTAATCTTTGTGTATTTATTCATGTTTGCCTTGTGGCCTAGTATGTGGCAATTTTAGAGAATGATCCATGTGCATTTGAGAAGAAGGTGTATTCTTTTCCTTGTGGGTGTAGTGTCCTGTAGCTATCTATTAGGTCCATTTTGTCTAGGTCTTCTTTTAAGGCTTTAGTATCCTTGTGTAACCTTTGTTTTTTTCTTCTTTCCTTTGTTGAGAGTGGGGGGTTGAAGTCTCCTACTACATATGTGTTTTCATCAGTTATTTGTTTTCAGTTCTCTTAGTAGCTGTCTTATGAATCTGGGTGCACCCTCATTTGGTGAGGATATGGATATGACCCTTGAACCATTAGATAGTGACATTCTTTGTCCGTCACATTTTTTTATTTTGAAATCTACTTTGTTGCTATAAGAATGGCTACCCCTGCCTTTTTGGGGGGAGCATTTTCTTGTAAAATTGTTTTCCATCCTTTTACCTCAATCTGTGCTTATATTTTGGGATCAGATGTGTTTCTTGAAGGCAGCAGAATGTTAGGTTCTGCAACTCTGTTCTTTTTATTGATGAGTTTAGCCCATTGACATTTAGAGTAATTATTGATGTTTGAGGTTCTAATATTGGGTTCCTGGTGGTCATTTGGGGTTCTGTTTTAGTTTCTTCTTTTTTTTTTTCATTATTCATTCCTTTTTATTCTTCTGTGGGTTTCCATCTTGGGCTTCTTGCAGGAGCTCTTGGAGTGGGGGGTTGGTGGTAGCTAATTTCTGGAGGCTTTATTTGTCTGAGAAGGTTCTAATTTTTCCTTCATAAAGGAAGGAAAGTTTTGCTGGGTAGAGTACACTGGTTGACACTTTTTGTCTTGGAGTGTTTTGAAGATATGGCCCCATTCTCTCCTTGCTTGGAGTGTCTCTTCTGAGAAATCTGAGATCAGTCTAATGGGTTTTCCTTTGTAGGTTATCTGTTTCCTCTCTCATTATTCTCATAATTTTATTTTTGGTTCTTGAAAGTTTAACTATGATGTGTCTTGCTGTGTTCTTCTTTCATTAAAGTAGCTTGGTGTTCTTTTTGCTTCCTGTATGTCTATTTTCATTTCTTTCTTCAGATTTGGTAAATCCTCCTCCATTATTTCATTGAAAAGCCTTTCAGATCCTATGTCTTTCTCTTCTCTTTCTGGGATTCAAATTACTCTAATATTTGTATTCTTTAGGGTATCTGACAGATCTCTGATTTTTCCTTCTGTCTTCTTACTTTGTTTTTCTCCCTTTCTTCATCCTCTCTCCTTCTGTGTCCTCTAGTGTGCTGATTCATTCTTTTATTTCTTCAAATCTGCTTTCCTGGCTTTTCCCTGCGTTTTTGAGCTCTTCTGTTGCTCCTCTTATACACTGTATCTCCTACAGCTTCTTATTTAGGGTTTCAGTTTTCATTCTTCTGTTAATCAATGATGCTTGATATTCTCATTTTGATGCATTCTTTTCTATATTTTTCTGCTACTTCTTTTAGTTCATTGAAAGTTTCTAGCCTCTTGCTTTCCCCTTTCCCCCCTCTTCCTTGGCCTTTTTGAGTGTTTTTATCACATTGAATGTGAATTCTTTGTCTGACATATAAAGAATTTCTTCCATGTCATCCATGTTGGTTTCTGCAGATTGTTTATCCTTTGGTGGTAAGTTATTTTTCTTAGGGCTTGCTTGAGTATTTGTATTCTTCCTCCTTCCTGTGTTTTCCTTTCAGGTTTGCTCTACATATTAAGTAACTACTGCTCTAGTATTAGATGGCATGATGAAGCCTATCTAGTTGTGGTTAATTCTGCCTTTGTGCTTTTCCTGCTGTGGTGATTATATCTTGTTTCCGTTGGCTATTTTCGCAGACAAGTTCCTTTTCAGTGAGTGGATGTGGTGAATAGCTGTGGTTTCTATTATATTGTCTGTCTTCTTTTTTCATTCTTTTTCCTCTTTTAAATTGATGGGTTTTAAATATTTTTCAGTGCCTCTGATAATCTAGGGCTTTTTGTATAACAGGTGTCTTTATGCTCTTGGGTAGTGAGTGTCCTTGGTTCTCTATTCTGCACTGTTGGGGTATGGGCTCTTTGCAGCCAAGTTGTATTTCCCTGAGTCAGTAAAACTCTGTCTGCCACCTCAGTCTGTATAGCAGAGGCCCGTTCAGGTGCAAAACTCATGGCCCCACCCTATCTCTCAGGTGCTTTACCTTGGCAACTGGAAGTAGTCCAGTGCTGTCTGGAACCCTCACCTGGCTGCTGGGGTGCAGGCTCTTCACAGCCAAGTTGTTCCTGAGTTTATTTTAAAACAGACCTTTATAGTAACTAACCAACAAGCAATCAACAACAACGGAGTTTCCCCTGAAACTGCTCAAGTCATGGCCAAACCTACTCCACCTGAATGTGGTATTATTTTCCAATTAATGAAACATTCAGCAGCTTATCAAGCCAGAGCACACACAGCTCCCAACAACTCATCAGCATAATCACACTGTGGTGTGACTGACCCCTTCACTTTCTAGGAGCCCCTCTTGGAACTACATTCCTAGTCAGTTTTTCCGAAGGAAGAAGACTCAAAAGCAAAATCTGCTTCCTGTGAAGCAGACTCTTAGTTCTGTGACTTCATGTTTCTTACTCATTTTCACAAAATTCAGTGAAGTAGGTATTATTCCCATTTTACAGAGAGGAAGTTGAGCTTTAGAGGCATTTATTAGTTGCTTAAGTTCACACACATGTTAAGGAGCAAAGCAAAGCTTGAAGATAAGCCTATCTAAAGTCCATATTTCAAAACCCTTTTTTTTCTCTATTATACTGTACTTCCAAATAACTGTCCTAGTATTAAAAGTATATTTTGCTTAGTATCTTCAACAAATCTGGAATACAAAAAGTTTGTATCACTATTTTAATCCATCATGCTTTGGAGGCCATAGTATTTCTGCTGTTGCAGTCATAGATACCTTCCATCTTGGACCCACTAATGCCAGTGGACCAATCCACAATATCTTGTCACTCAGTATAGTTTTGATGAATAGATGACACATCAGAGTCTCAATAAGGGACAGGCTGCCCAGAGAGCTTTCTAAAGAATGAATCAATAAGGAATGCTAAATCACTGAGGCAGAAGGAACTATGAATCATTATTTTCTCCAGGAGAACAGTACGTATGGTTGTAAATGATGCTTTAATAAGCCACTTAGGGAGACTGCTGACAAGTAGTTAGGTGTCTGTGAATGGTCACCCATCTTCTGAACAGGTGAGTTTGATTAACTGCAAGGTTTCTTGAGCTGACCAGCTTGGCTGATCAAAGGCAGACCAGGACTATTTCCAACCACCTTTTCTTTTCCCATCAGTACTATCAATGCCTCTTCTAATATATACAAGTTTTAAGTTTAATACCAGCCTGTAGAATGGTCAAGTCCAGTTCCTGCTTTAGCTGCCCACATGCTTTGGTCTGTCCTATATCAACCCTGTCTCAGCCTGCTTCAAGCTCCAGAGTGCAGTCCTGCTGTCTGACGATCCTCCAGCTTCTCCAGCCTAGGCCTATTGCTTGGGCCTCACTCTGTCTCCTTTCAGGTTAAGTCCCCCTTCTTACCATTTCTTGGCTTCTCATGTGGGTGGCATTGCTATCCTCACTGCCAAAAACTGTCAATCTGAGAGCAGAGATTTCCCGGAAGTTATGGGGGTAGGGTAAGAGGGAGAAAAGTAGATGCTGTGTGCATTTGGACACTGCCTAAAAGCAAACAGATAAACTTCCATATTTATCAAGCATTTCTAAATGATGTTGAAAACCGAAGTCTTTGGTGGATCTCTGACTCACCCTATCTGCTAAACTGTGTTCTGTTTTTGAGTGATGGTCATGGCATCTGTGAGATGAGGTAAGCTTCAGCTTGGTGCTAAAATAGTGATTTTTATGATACAATGCTCTTATCCTAAAAACATCCAGACCTAAGAGGCCATTTTATCAAAGTTATGCTTCTATGTGACAAACTAGGGCATTAAAAATAATTGTAAATTTATTTTCACTTTAAAAAATATATGTATTATCTACCTTTTTTATTGGCAAAACAGATGAATAGAGTATTGCCTATTGAATATTATGAACTTTGGTAGGGAAAGAACCTAAAATCTCAATAATTTCTAGCATCCTTAGCACAAGTAAATTATCTATGTGTCATTTGGGACAATGGCTACATTTCAGGAGACTGCCATCTGTACTAATTGGCCAAGGATCTGCCTGACTGGGGTCAAACTCCCTCTGTCGGAGCAAGAGGGCCCTCAGGCTGTGGACAGCCTGTCTGATAGCAGTCACCTAAGGCGTGGTGCAGTGCTGACACTGACCTACTTTTGAAAGCATCTCTTGAGTTGCAGGATCCCCATATGGGAACTGTGTGTTGACTGGCTGTTCTTTCTCTGCCCAAAGTCTTAGCCTGTCAACATTGATTTTATGGGGAAAGAAAGCATTTCCTTTTGTAGACACAGCACCAGCTTCTTCAATAAGATGATGTAATGGGATTAATGATGCACTTTCCAGAATCCTCATCGATTGAGAAGATGGAAGTAGAAACTTGAGATGAGGCTAAGCTCTGTTTTGTCAACATTTGGCTGCTCTGTTAAGCAGTGTCTCCTCAGACACACTGTGGACTGATGAGAGATACACTGGTGTTTGAATACCCAAGGTTGGGATAAACCACCAGGAGTGTGGTAGATAGGAATGAGAGTGAGGAAAGAAGAAAGAAATGAATGACCAGTCATTCTGTGCCAGAGCCAGCCATCTGGTGAGCTGGTAAAATTGACTTATAGACATGTTTTCCAGAAAAATAACCCCCACAGGAATGGTGGGGACAGTGAGGGGAGCACAGGGCCATCAGACCTTGCTTCTCTTTGCAGATATACATCTGCCATCAGCCTGAGGAGGCCCAGATGGTGAGAAGTTGTGTGACTATTTGGGAAAATCCCAACTGAGTCAATAAGCCATCATAGAAGGCTTGAGAAATGTATGTTTGAGAAGTACTATGATACTTTACCAGTCTAGAGAAATCTCTAGACTGAGGACATAATGAATTTAAAAGATTGAACTTCTTTCTTCCCAAAGAAACATAACCACATAAACATTTGGAATCTCAGGAATTTCTGTACAGCTGCTAAATGGGTTTCTTAGAAACCCATGGGGTAGAGCAGAGAAGCGATATATGTCTCTTCAGTAGGGTAAGTGGGCCTGTGTAGCGTCCCTGAACATCCACACTGAGCTTGAGAGGGAGTGACCTAGACTCATCAAAAAGTTGTACTACAGGCATTCAGAATGCCATCAAACATGCATTTTATTAAATGCTCACTTGATTATATCTCTAGATGAGATGTGTTAAACAATAAAACCCAAGCATCTGTAAATTTAAATAACAAAAAAATGTTTGGTAACTATTGATATTATTTAAAAGTAGTTGGTAATGATAAATACAATTCTGACATAAATTGTGGTGATGGTTTCATGGATACAGACTTAATTTCAAAGTCCTCGCGTGATAGTCATTAAATACATACTTAGTGAATAAGTATGCTTTTGTAAGTCAACCCTACATGAGTAAAGTTTTAAAAAAAATAATAGTGAATTAACCACTAGTAAGTCTATGAACTGTGGACTGTTTTTTGCCAAATATGTGGTACATGGTATAGATTAACATGACATTCACTCCTGTGGCTGTTGGGGAAGGTAAATATACCTATGAAACACTGATGAAGCAAAACAGAATTTATATACATATGTGAAACACACCAAAATTATAATGAGCCAATGAAACACACCAAAATTATAAAGAGCCAATGGAAAGTGAGTGGTTTGGCTGTGGGTCCTTATGGTTTTGACTGCATAAAGTTATCTGGGGACAGAAAGGGAAGTTGATGTAAGAATATCATATTTAGAACTTGCATTTATATTTTTCCTTTCTCTTTTTGGGAACATATCCTCACTATATATAACTTGTTGAAATTTTCTGTGTATGTGTTATAATTGAATAAATGTATATAAGCTATGCTGTTAAATATTTTTACATTTGTTTCCTCTCAGCTCCCAATTCACCCTTCATTGCCTGCTGCAGAAAAATATGGCAGGGTCCTTAGTTTTCCTCTATCACAAGACACTACAATATTCTGTCAGTGGAGTGTGGGAGAAACAGTGCAAGAAGAGGGTTTTCTTCCTGGATCTGGTAGCCTCTCTTTAGGCTTCTGCTGAAGCACAGTTTCTTCAGTACCCACAGTGTGTGAGCTCCCCAGTGCCCTGTTCCTACTGTACAAGCAGTCTTGGCAATACCCAGTTCCTCAATGTTTTTCCTCTGCTCTCAGCCCCATTGTGGCTGGTTGACTCTGGGGTATACTACAAATAAGACTTTCAGTGTTCACCAGAACTCAAAATATTAGGGAATTGTTATTTTTTACCCTTCTCCTATATCTTATATTAATCTTTCTGGCCCCACCATAAATCTCATATTCTTTTTTAAGTTCGATCCTGCCTTCATCAACCAGAAAGATTAAAAGTATCCATCTGATACAGGTGACCCCTCCTTGCTTCTACCATGTACTTCTACTTTAGTGATTGTCTGATCCACCAATTTGAAAATTGAACACTCAGTTTCTGCCTTGGGATAGCTTATGCTTATGTTGATTCTGGATTGAAGAATTGGGGGATAGTGGGCTTGATGAGATTGACTTTAGAGATCATCTCATCAAATGATACATGGAGGAGAGATGAATTATCAGGGCTCCCTAGGACCTGTCTAGTGTCATGTGGAGCTGCCACAAGAGTGACATGACAAGTCCACAGAGTTGTGTCATTTGATGTCTCATGGTATATCTTCCCTCCCCAGCTTCCCCATGAAATGCCTAGACCTCATTCCTTTCCTCACAGACTATACCACAAGTGAGCCTGTCCAGGACCCTGTGCAAAGGAGGAATCCATGAAATATTTCTTATTTGAACCTGACTGGGTCACTTTCAAGCCATTTCCTTAAATTTCATTTGGGGTCACTTCTAACTCATTCTCACAGGATGACAGTTTCTCTTATGCTCATCAGCTGTTTCCAAATTGAGACAGAGATAACTGATGACATATTTGAGTCTGTCTAGAAGCTAAGATTAGTCATTGTGGTTCAACACAACAATGGTAATGAACCAAATGATGGAAGCAGCAATTCTGAGGGGTGGTTGTTTAGATCTCAATTGTAATTCCATCAAAGGAAAGATTACTTGATGAATCTACCATTTGCTTCTTCAAGCATGAGTTATGGTTCTAGTTCTTAAAACTTATTTTAATAGTCCTTGAAATTCTGTATTTCTAGTATCCAGATACTCCTTGGGGAACAGTGGCTATATTTCAGCTTCCCCTCAAAGTCATGGTGTCAACAGCCCTTGGCCTGGTTTGGGAACTCTTCTCTCCTACATCCTAACCTCACTTTGATCACTTTGACTCTGTTTGGTGCTAGTTTTTCAGGAGAGGAAGAAGAGGCTACCCTGCTGCACCTCACCCCTCTGACCTACAGTTATGCTTCACACACACACACACACACACAAACACACACACCCTCCTTCTTGTGATGTACTCACTTCACCTCTGACTCTAGAACATTTGAAATATTAACAAAAACCACATTTTGAACCCAATCAAATGACTCCTTTAAAGACAACTGTCATCTTTTCAGCATATGCACTGAGAAGTAATTGCAATTATTAATACTTGAATCGCCACTCGATAGTTCTGTATTCAAGAATGGTTAATTAAAATGGAGAGAGGATGGATAGTCAGAACTGTTAATTCCTTTTACTTCATTTTTCTATGTATAGTGCTAAACTATGCTAATTCATCCCACAACTCCATGTTATTGTGGACAGACTGTGTTTAAGGGTCTGCTTTCATGTTTCAGCTGGGGGGCAGAGGGTGCAACTATCCCCAGATTACAGATATTATTTAATTAAAAGTGTAAGAAATGGAATAAGAGAAATTACCAGGTACGCCAAGAACCAATAACAAGAATACAAAATTTGGCCTGAAGAATTGGGGGAAGTATCCCCAAAAGAATAATATTTATACCGAGCTTGAAATGTGAGTAGAATATACAGAATATTCTGAATGGAATGTCCAAAAGAGGACTAGGAAGTTCTAAAGAGAACCTTGCATAGAAAAACAAAACAAAAAACAAGCCATATTAAGTATTTGGGTTCTCTTCCCCCTTAAACATCATTGGAAACCTTCTGAAGAATTTTGAGGAAGAGAGGGAAGAGAGTGATGTGAACTTAGTTGCATTTTAAAAATAAACCTTAGGCTGTTTTGTGGAGAAGAGGCTATAAGGTTTCTTCAATATGGTCTTTCAAGACCATACTGGCATTGTTTTACATTGAGTGATTAGGAAAAACGGTGCGAGTGTCTGGACACATATACCCACATAAAACAAAATGAATATTTAGTTTACAGTGGTCTTTAAGATTCAGTAATAAAAGGTTATAAATTATTGGTGTTACTAAGCCATCATACACATGAACCAGTTATAATTGGTCCCCCACTTCCCTGGAAAGATTCTAAAACTAGTAAGGCAATAAGTTGTAAATTCCTAATATAATAATTTTTGGATAAATGGATAACCAGAGATCCCAAATAATGGTCTACTTTTCCTAATAGGCACCTTGTCAGGAACCTAACAAAGTCAAGAAAAGTCTTTGCTTATTTGTAATCAGCCACATTTATAATGGGGAGATACTCAGAATTTTGAGGATATACTGTTTTGGAAGTAGGGATTGAGTGAGTGATATGAAAATTTAAGTGGAGAGAGGATGGATAGTCATAAATGTTAATTCCTTTTATTTTTGTCTGTCTTTCATTATCATTATTTAAACATATAAAATGAAGAAAATATAGTAACAGATGCTCATATATTGACACTTTGTCATATTTGATTCTACTATTTTACAAAGATAAACAAAAGTACAAACATTGTCAAATACTTCCAAACTCCATGAGGTAACTACTAAAGTTGGTGTTCCTATGCATATATATATTGTTTTAGTACATATGATTATTTCCATAAGCAAAATATTCAATTGCTTCATGTTTGAGGTTTTCATAAATGGCATACAATTTATGCATCCTTTTGCAACATGTTTTTTTTCTCTTAATATTATTTTTCAAGGTTTGTTCGCACTGATAATTGTACATAGAGATCATTTACTTTTGTTGTAAATTTCATTTTATGAATAAATTAGTTTGCTTATTCATTCCATATTCCTCATGACTAATAGATCAGTTCACTTTCTGCTAAAAAAAAAAATTCTGTCATAGACTTCCTTTTACATGTCCCTTTGGGGCATTACTAGAAATGAAATTGCCAAGGCTTGAAATATATGCAAAATTCAGTTTTATTAGGTATTAAAAAATTGCTTTCCCAACTAGCTATGAGAGTTTGTACTTCAAATAGAAATACATGGATTTCACTGCTCATGTTTCCCCAGACTTATTCAATTGGTTTATTTTGACAATATGATAGCTCATTATTTTAAGTTACATATGTGTACATATATATGCACATGTATATACTATTAAAATTTGTTATGAATTGTTTGATCATACTGATTATTTCTTAGAGTTACTCTGTTCATTAATTATAAGACTTCTTTATGATTATAAACCATTTTCTAGCCATGCATGTTTTAAATACTTTCTGTTAGTCTTGTGTTTAAATTTGAACTTTGTATGTTGTATGTTGTTTATGTTATAATTTTGTCATATAGAAGTCTTTAGTTTTTAAAACTGTAAAATTGTCTCTTCATTTTTTTATGTATGGTCTGCAGTTTTATAAGCTGCTTTAAGAAGACTTTACCTAAGCCAGCATCATAAATGGGCTTTGTACATTGCCTTTTATGGTTTACTTCCATATTTCCAGCCTTATGAATAACAATGTAAACATTACAGTTTAAATTGCACTGAATTTATAAAGGCAGTTGGCTAGAATTGACATCTTTTATAACACTGCTGCTTTCTACCCCTAGACACTTTTTTCTCCATAGATTTAGATGTTTACTAATTCATTCAAACAGTATCTATTGAGCCATACTGGTGCCAGGTACTATCCCAGAAGTTGTTATGAAGTAGACAATAAAAGCACAATAGACTCCAGCTTTGAGGACTTTATAGTCTAGCAGGGAAAAACAGACAATAAACCAAAAAAATATATACTTAAAGATGACAGAGCTGCAAAGAAACAAAAGATGGTATGCACACAGGGATAAAGAATAATGATTAGTAATTTAAGAGTCCTCCACACAGCTTTCCATAGTGACTGGGCCAGTTTACATTCCCACCAGCAGTGTAAAAGTGTCCCTTTCTCTCCATATCCATGGCAGCACTTGTTGCTGCCCATTATTTTTATATGGGCCATTCTTATTGGTGTAAGATGGTATCTTATTGTGGTTTTGACTTGCATTTTCCTGATTATTAGTGAACATTTTCTCATATGCCTGTTGGCCATTTGTATTTACTCTTTGAAGAATTGTCTTTTTAGACAATTAGACAATCTTTTCCCCATTTTTTGACTGGACTTTTTGTCTTATTTTTGTTGAGCTGTGTGAGTTCTTTGTGGATCTTTGTTATCACGCCTTTATCACTTGTGTGTAGGGCAAAAATTTTTCCCATTCAGTTGAGGTTCTTTTTGTTTTGGTTATTGTTTCTTTCGCTGTGCAGAAACTTTTTAGTTTCATGTAGTCCCAGCTGTTTATGTTTTCCTTCAATTTTTTAGCATTTGTAGATGTGTCCTGAAAAAGGTTTCTGAAGTCTAAGTCTTAGCATGAAATGGGGGTGAGGGAGTGGGAGTTGGAGGGACACAAAAGACTAAGAGGAAGATTCACAGATGATAAGTGGTGGGAGAACCCCAGGGTAGATAACAATGTAAAATAAAACAAATACAAAATAATAATAATAATAAAATAAAATAAAAGAATAATGATTAGGTTAATACTGTTTTATACAGGATATTCATTTTTTTCTGTCATGTCATGATATTCTTAAATTTTATAATTTTTATAGATTTGTTTCTCATTACAATATGGTTTTGATGCTACTATAAGAAAATTATTTTTTAATATGATTTTTTTGAAAAGTGAAAAAATGCTATTGATTTTTGGATATAGTGAGCTTTACTTTTGATTATTAACTTGAAATCATGCAAATGTGCAGGAATGTTATGATTAATGGATCTTCACCTGTGCCCTTATAGCTGCAAAAGATGACTCAGGCTTAGTGTGTAACTATTTACAAAAGGTGGGAGAGAGAAGGGAAAAGGAAAGAGTTTCCAAGGGCACTAATGTTCATCTGTCCTACCCCAGATATTGTCTGCCTTATCTAGTAGTCCAAACCAAAATTTTCTCATGCAAGATAGCATTGCCCTTTGATGAGAACCTGGAGCTGGTGACACATGGATGTGTTGAATCAGAAACTAACTCACAGCAGCAACTGGAAGTAAATACAGGTCATCTAGTTGAAGCTAAACTGCCACAGCTGGAGGCTGGATACCACCAAAGACAACAGCAACAGGAAGTGGTGCCAGTTGTGCTGGAGGCAGGATGGGTGGATAAGTGTAATTACTGTAGCATCAGAAGTGATGGACTTTTCTTAGAGATGGTTAGACAGCTTTTAGAGGTGCCAGGGCGCAGGCCAACAACAGTCAGTGCTATTCAGCAGGCGGATGTGTGGAGGATGAGGCACTAATGTTCAGCTCTAGGAGACATAGACACAGGCCAGTGATGCTGCCCAGCAGATGATGTCAAGGATCAAGCAGGAGCAGTGGTATGTAGTCAGAAGTAACAAAGTGAAGCTAAATAGGCTGGAGTTGAAGACCTCAGAGACCTCAGAGACCTGAAGGTTGGAATCAAGGGTCTTCCCAGAAGAGTGTCTCCACAAATCTGAGTCAAGTCTTAGGCAAGTGTGTTTCGAGCTTTCTGCTGTCCTACCGTTTATGGCTTTCAGGGGCATGGTTTTCAAACCTGATTGGTGCATTATCAAAGTTGGTTACATTTTTAACCCCCTATTGGCACCTGTGAGAGCTTAAACCTGATTGGTACATCTTCAAAACTGGTGTTGGTTTCAAAACTGAAACCCCACCTGTGCTTGAAACTGACTGTTCTGAAGTCCACATTCTCATGCAGGGGTGCAGAGGAGCTGGGCAAGTGCCACTGCAATACTGAACCACTGAGCAGTGGGGCTTCTCTTACAAAATTAGTTTGCAGATTTCCTTCTGATTGTTATTTTTAACATAATACAATTTTGTTTCTCTTTAGTCCTATTCTTTGTTCTTTATTTCTCTGAAGCACTGTTAGGTCCTACAAAGCAATGACAACAGGTGTTCTTATATTCTTAAAACATTTCACTATTCAATATGATGTTCTCATGAGTGGTACATAACTTTAATCAGATTAAAAATTCACAATTTGTTAAATGTCTTTTTCATGAATGAGTGTTAAAAGTGTTGTTTCTCTGAATATTTTAAGATCATAAATTGTTTTCTATTTTCCTTGTTAAATCATTTTGAATGCTGGTAATAAATCCTATTTTGTCAATATATATAATTTTATACATATAATATAATATAATATAATATAATATAATATAATATAATATAATATAATATAATATAATATGTATATATTATATATGTAAATCCTATTTTGTCTATATATATATCACAAATTATATTATTTGTACATTTTGTTTTGTTTTGCTAGCTTATAATTTCCTTAGAATTTCAGCTATGTTTGTAAAGACAGTTACCCTTTTATTTTCTAATACTGCCCATGCCTGATCATGATATAAGGGTTATACCAGTTTCATAGATAAATTGGAAAATATTCCTCTTTGAAGTTTATTTTCTAGAAAAATTTGTATATAATAAAGAATATTAGATCCTTGAAGATACGTTAGGACTTACCTGTCAAATTATCAGATTCACAGCACTTTATTCTGGTAGGTTTTTAATTACTGAGTTGTTTGATTTAATGCTTTTTTTTAAAAATTACACTTTCTTGATTCTAACATCAATAATTATATTCTCTAGATGATTTTCATTTCACTGTTTTCCAATTTTTTGGCATGAAATTGGTCATAGCATTCCCTAACATTTCTAAACATTTCTAATACAGGCACAGCTATGGTTTCTTTTATATTTCTAGTATTGCTTATATGTTCTTTGTCTCTCTTTTCTTAATTTTGTCAAAAATTTAATTTGTTGGAGTTTTTCAAAAGCCAGCTTCTCCTTTTTGTTTTCTCATTTCTCCTTTGTTCCCATTTCTGTTTTTTAATTTCGGTGTGGTTAATCTGTTGCTCATTTCTAATTTCTTGACATAATTTTTGCTATATCTTGATACTCTTACGAAGTTCTAAGTAGCTTTTTATTCCCACTAGAATCCATGTTTGCTGATGAATTATTTAGAAAAATTATTTAATTTCCAAATGCATGAACTTGTTTGACTTTTTATCAGTGATTTATTCTTATTTTAATGCATTTTTGGTTAGAGAACATGATCTGAAGAATATCATTGTTTTGGATTTACTGAGACTTTGAATTTATTGAGACTTTGGATTTACTGAGACTAGTTTTATAGCTTTATATATGATAAACTTATAATCTTGCCATGGTTCCATAACACATACTTTCAGTTTTTGGTTTCTGGTTCTTAGTGTTAGCCAAAAAAGCTGCCATTTAGTGTAACAAGAATTAAAAATTTGAACAAACTGGAAAATTATCATCTCCTTTAGCATCTATAAGAGAAGTGAGGGCATAGAAAACCCTTGATATTGGAGAGACTGACAAGCAAATAGAGAAAGCAACAACTTTTCAAAGGAGAAACTCAACTGGAAACTGCAACTGGAAGAGAACTGGAGGAAACCTCTGTGTAGGAAAACCAGACAAACTTGTGGATGCTTGTATCACAATTTAGAACTTACAACTACAAAAAGACCTAGTCATAAATAACTTTCACAATTCTTGGAGATTTGCCTTTAGTATCTGAATTAGATTTGAACAGTAAACTGTCACAGAAACCCCCCTTCACCTTTTATTACTTAACAAGGACTCCCTTTGGAAAATGCCAGTTAAGCTGAGCCTGAGTATTTTCAGAACCCTACACAATTGGAGGAAGACAACTACTCAAATCCAGTCAGCTCTAGACTAACAGGAAATGAAAAACTACTTAATTTCAGCACATTCTAGCCATCCTTTTTTACCCATAGAATAGGAAAAAATTAAAACACTTGAGAGGTTCATAGACCAGAGTTACTAAAAGGCTGAGACCTAATCCTGGGGCTATTAAATGCTTATTTTCCATCCTATAACTCACTATATTATTACTAAGAGAGTATTTACAGTAGTTCCTTTTACTTGATATATCATGTCAAAAAGCAAAGAAATCACAGTTTGAGGAGACAGAGAAAACATTAAAATCATACATGGTAGAGCTTTTAGAATTAGGAGATTGGGAATTTTAAACAACTATCATTAATATGCTAAGGGTTCTAATGTACAAAATAGATAATACACAATAGCAGATGCACAGTGTAATCAAAAAGATGGAAATTTTTTTTAAATGTTGGAGAAAAGAACACTATCACAGGAATGAAGAATGCTGTTGATAAACTATTGAATGGACTGGGTATAACTGAGAAAAGAATCTGGAGGTATCCCAACAATAAACTCTAAAACTAGAAGAAAACAAAGACTGAAAATAAAAGCAACCAAAACAGAATATTCAAGGACTGTGGGACAGTTGTTAAAGGTACAACATACATGTAACAGGAATTCCAGGAGAAGAAAAAAAGAGGACTAGAGGAAATATTAGAAGCAAAAACTGAGAATTTTCACCAATTTAGTAAACTACAGATTCTAGAAGTTGAGAGAACATCAAGAAGGGTAAATTTATGCCAAAACCCTACGCCTAGGCATGTAAGTTTGAAATTACAGAAAATCAAAGGTGAAAAGATACTAAATCCTGAGAAAAAAGCCAGAGAAAAAATATCTACTCTATAGAGGAAGCAAGATAAAAATTATATTTAACTTCTCTTCAGAATCCATGCAAGCAGGAGTAGAGTTGAATGAAATACATGAAAGTATTGCAAGAGAAAACCTACCAGCCTAGAATTCAGCTTCAAAGCAGCATAGAATTAAAGATTAACAAAAATTGAGAGAATCTGTTGCTAGTTGAATTGCCTTAATATTACTTTATACAGTTCTTCACAAAGAAATAAAGTAATATAATTCAGAACTACATGATGAAAAATTAGGTGAAGTTGAGTAGAGGCTATTATTCTAAAGTGATCCACTGTAATAATTTATTCAAAATAATAACAATGTATTTTGTAATTTATATGTTTATTTATAAAAAGAGTCCTATTTTCAAATTCAGGATTTCATATATGTTCTATAGATCAAATCTGTTAATTTTGTTGTTCAAATAATCTGTATTCTTACATAATTGGACTATGTGGTAAGCTATCATTTGCTGAAAAGTGTTGTGTTATGATGTCCCACTATGATTGTGAATTTGTTGATTTCTCTTTCTGGGATATACATCCCAGCTGAGGATCTTTATAACTCCCTGATGAATTGTTCCTTCAAGGTATATCATTATGTCTGCTGGGTATAAGATCGGTTTCCTGATATGGAGAAACAATTAGAGTGGCTTAGTGAAAAAGACTGTATTTTTTCTCAACAAATAAGAAATCTGATATTGGACAACTTGGATCTAGTCATGCTCTTTAAGATAATTTCAGGATCCAGATTCTTCTGACTTCCTGCTCCATTCTTATACAATTTCACTTTTAAATTCATAGTCACTGAATATTTGTTTTAGCTCCAGTGTCAACACAACATAACATTCAATAAGAGACATAACATTCAATAAGGCTGAAAGAAAAAAGACATATGTCAGCTAAGATTATTACTTTAGAGCAGAAAAATAATAGCCTTGTTCAGCAGTACCATAAGTAGATTTCCATCTACATATTCTTGACCCACACTAGTCATTGATCATCCCTTGCTACCAAAGAGTTTTTTAAAATTAGCTAGATTAAACTGGGTACGTTGCTACCTTAAACAAAATTGAGGTTACATTAGTCAAGAAGTAGAGATATTAAATATTAGTAGAAAATCAGCAAAATATGCCATAATTTATGACTAATATTTTTCACAGTAAAAATCATTAATGTATGAACTTTTGGTCAGTATTTACCTCATATATTTTTCATTTCTTTACTATCAGCATTAATCTCTTGTTGTATTTAGCATTGTTTCTTGTAAATAGCATAGAAGTAGATTTTAATTAAAAATTTAACCCATCTATAACCCATATTTAGATATTGTATATATTGTATTTTTTTCTATTAACTAGTTGCTAGTATTGGGAATTTGGAATGGCTTCCTTGTCCCCTTCTCTGGCCATCCAACATTCTAGTCTTGTTCCTAGAAATCTTATCTTCTACATTTAGCCTAAATCACCAATATTACTGCCTTTCCCTGAATTACTAACATTTCACTGCTGGATTTTTTATAGCTTCCTATTTTGCCTCCTGGAGTCCACAAATGCTTCTGTTTTTTAATGATTTCACAGAACTAGATAATGAAATTAGTAAGAATAAAATTAACCATAATATTTCCTAGACTCATCCACATGGTCCAAATCAAATTGAGAACTCTTAACACCAGGAAATCACAAAAGGAAAATGGTGATGCTCAGGTTTCTCACTTTAACATCTGAGTGAATGGTGGAGAATACTAGAAACAGGTTTAGAGTGGAAGTTCATGAATTCAGTTCTGAACATAGTGGATGTGAGATGTCTGTCGACTATCCAGATGGATATGTTGGGCAAGCTGTTAAATATATATACATATGAAACTTAAAGATAGAGCTAGCCTGCACACATTGAAGGTATAAGAAAGACTGTTTTTAGATAATGTAGAGTGAAAAGAAAGCCGTATTGGTACCAGACGATGGAAACTGCTTGCAATTAACAATCAAATAGAATAGATGCATCCCTAATGGAAACCAAAAAGTTAGACTCAGAAAGAAGGAAGAAAAGCAGAAGATTCTAAAATCATAGACTCCAGGGGAGGTATTTCCACAAGGCGGGGTCATTTTTTTTTAATGAAGTACCATTGTTTTATATCCTTATGGATATTTGACAGGCTAGGAATCCTCTCTATAGGAGTCACTGCCTTAGCTCTTCCACCATCAAAGCATCCAGAGTTCTCTACCATAATCCATTGTGCTCTCTACACCTTTCTTTTCACCCTTCCACACAGTTGCCTTTGTGAGGTCAAAATGGGAGGGCAAAACCACTGTAGTTAGCACCAGAGAGGAAACCAGGGGGTCAGGTTGGGGAGAACCCTGGCAGTAAGTCAGGTAGAAGTAGCTGGAGAAGCATATGGAGATGAGGAATTGGAGTTATTTTACCTGAACAATCTGTTAGAGAAGTTTGGTTAGATAGGCAAGTAGCAGACCATGAGAGATGGCCTTGTTTTCAAGGGAAAGTTTAATTTTAAAATATAGAGAAAATGTTTTAAAACTGTTAGGAGGTGCCACTGGAGAAGAAAGGAGTAAAGATTGAGATGAACAGAGATAATTGAGTTTCTGAGAAGACATGGTAGGGTAGAATATTAATCCCACTTGATAAGATCAGGAACTTCAGTGCAGGAAGAAAGCTAATAGAAGAGGTCTCTCTAAGAATGTTGAGGAAATAAGTTTGGGTAGTTTCTGTCTAATCACTTGTGTTTTCTCCAGAAAGTAAAAAGCAGAGTCATTTACTGCTGTTGAGATGAGGAAAAAGGTCAGAGTTATGAAAAGAATGAGAACTTGGCCAACTGGTAAATTTGGGTCTCCTTGTGTTAAATTTCTAGTGTCAAGAGTCCATATTATTTCTAATAATAACAAAACCCCAGTAAGTGCTGCTACTTTTGTTTTACAAATGTGGAAGCAAATATTGGTCCAAACCAATACAGTTGTATGGCACAACTGGAATGGAACATCAGGTTTTTTTCCACTTTAAACTGCCATCTTAATTTGAAGCATTAGAAGAATATGATGAAGGCAAAAATTATCTATTCCAGTTTTCCACTGCCACTTTATCATTCATATGGAGATTGAAGGTCTTCTGTGACCCACCTGAAAACTCTAACTTGCATGAGCGGTTAGTCATATTCAGTGGTTACATTTATTTCTGTTAAATGTAAGGTATCACAAGAACTAAAATAGAATCTGGGGTCAGATTCCTTCATGGCTGGGGAACTCTGCAGCTGTTTCAGATGGAAGAGGGAGCAAATGCTAGAGAGAAAAAGAAAAGGGAAAAGGGAAAAATGCTAGAGAGAGAAGGAAAATAAAGACAGATTCTGTCTTAACATTTTCTACAGGGCTTCTGGATTTCTATAGGGTCTCTTGTTTGGTGTTCTAGTGTGTCTCACTGCTTCTTGGGTGCCCAGGCTCTTGCTCATATGCCTACCAACACCATCTCCAACCCTCACCCTCTGACAGTGAAACCCTCAAAACCAGTGTGCCTATGAGGTTTCCACCTCATTGTGAACTATTAAAGGGTTCGTGCTCTGGAAGAGATGCGGTCATCCACATGCACAAAGCCAAAGAAAGCTTACTTTCCAGTGTGAAATATTTTAATGAAATTTGTGCACGTGGAGAGAATAGAGAACAAAGTCTATTTCTAATAATAGTTGCCCAATAAAACTTCCCAAATTACTCATCCCCTTGGAGACAAATACCACCCCAAACAGGATTGGTCTTAAGCGGGTCCACTGAGGCCCAAAATCTTGCAACAAGTTTCAGATACCTTCTGGCAAGGAATCACAAGAAAGGATTAAGCAGGTTCCAGGGAGTTGCCCCGGAGTGAGAGAAAATGCAAAATATAACCTGATATGAAGCCAACATTGTCAGCAGCTGACATTGCCTCTGTCCTAGAAGCCCCAGAAGGACCCAGGGCACCTACCAGATGTCTTCTCCAAGTATCTCCTGTGAGTACTAGGATGCAAGTTGGGCTGGAGAAGCAAGAGAATGGGCCCACCTACCTTCCTTGCTATCTGCATCCAGCTGATGACTCAGCTGTGCCCCTAGCCTGGAAGTTCGTTCAGTTCATGGCACACTGGGACTTGTAATTCAAGGTGACTGTTGATTGCACCATGGTGTGCCTCTTCCCCTTTTCTGGAGATGCATTCCATAACACTATGAGAGTGGAGTATAAGCACTTTATCTTTATGACTGTGAAGAGAAAAGACATTGGAGAAATAGAAATAACTTAGAAACCCCCAAGATGGGAGTGGGAGAATGGGAACAGATGACTTGTCAGGAAAATAGACACCCCAGTCTAAAAAAATGCATCTTTTATTCTCAATTTATGGAGAAAAGCACATTTCATATTTTTTCACAGCCAAAAATGAAAAAAAAAATCTCATTTCCTATTTTTTGTCTTTCTAAGCTAAAAATATCTAAAGACTTTATAGTAGACTACATTCAAGTAATATTTGCATTATGTTTAGCTGGAGGCTGTATTATATTTGCACTTCTGTGCAAATTGGATTCGTACTCTGCCAGGCCAGGGGATTCCTGTTCTATGTACTCACCCCAAACCCTAGTACTTCATTTCCTGTCTGACATCTCAGAGGTGACAACTTCTTTTAATACATAAATCAGTCAACGAGTATGCTCACCCACAATATCCTTGACTTAACAGTACTCGTTATTTTCTCCTTATTAGTATTTTCAAGGATTTTCTCACAAGTTTTAATTTTTGCCTTTTCTAATTGTTTTCTCTTTTAGTTCATGTAGACCTCCCAAGTTTTTTTCTATCATAATTTTATTGTTTTCTAATCTAAAAGGCACAGTATTGCAAAATGACTTTGATATAATGTGTGTTTCTTTAAATATTGATGAAGGGAAACATTTATCTTTTTGTTCATTTGTTTTTCTTTTGTGACTTTTTAATTTTTATTTTATTTTTGTATTAGAGCTTATTTTTTCTTAGTAATTTTTAAAATAAACCTATTTTTGTTGTTTACATATATATATAGAGAGAGAGAAGGAGGGAGGGAAAGGGAGAGAGAAGATATATATATATATATTTTTTTTTACATCATTATATTCCCTGGGGTTCCCCCATCACCATATCACCTGTGAACCATCATCTTGATCGTAAGTGCTCATCCCTTCCCTGATTTCTGCCACCCCTCTCTCCCTCCCTAGCTGTTTGCTTCAGTTATGTTATTAGCTTGTTAGTTTTGACTCTTTATTGACCTTTTGTTTGTTTTCCCTATAGCCCATCTTTAAGTGAGACCATCTGGTTTTTATCTTTTTTTTTTCTTAGTAATTTTAAGAGCTGTTTGAAATGAAAGGTATTAACCTTTGCTTTTTGGCTTTGCTACATGTTTATGCAGCTACATACATAGTATTTTTCTATTAGAATTTCTGCCTTTGGAGTTATGCTTATCAAGCCCCTCCCACCTTCATCCTCATTCCTCAGTTTACAGAAATTAACTATATTAACAGGCACAGCAAGTACTGACATTTACCAAGTGCTTTACCACTTGCAAAACCTTTTGTATAACTTTGGGTACGCTGTCTTCTTTATTCATCGCAAAACCCTCTGAAGCATATGATGCTATTATAACTCATTTTACAAAGAAGAAACACATTAAAATGTGTTGTGACTTGCTCAAAGTCACGTGGTCCGTGGCAAAGTCTGGACTCAAATCCAGAGAGTCTGATTTCAGACACCACAATTTAAACTGCAGTCCCCAACTTAACACTTTCACTCACTGGGATGAAGTTGGTAAAAATATGTTAGTAATCTCAACTAATTTTCCCCCAACTAATAAGTTATAGCAACCTCATCTGAATAAACTATCTTTTCTAAATTATCAGTATTATCACAAATCAAATAATCCTAAATTCACTATTATGCAATCTATGGAGTAAAGCCACTAAGTTGTCTTTCATTACCTAGTTTTGACATTTGACACTTCAGTTGATAAAGTTCTTTAAACTTATTTTAAGTGGCATTTCTGAAAGGCGTCAGTTTCAGTAGTATTTTCAATCTCATTTTATCAATGGTGTTTCTATAGTTGTTAAATTATTGTATCTTATCTTGCCCTTGTTTCAAAGCCAGATACAATAAGACACATCTCATATTGTTCAACTAATGTGGAATGTCCAGAAAAAGCAAACCGGTAGAGATTCAAAGTAGACCAGTAATTGTTTAGGACTGGGAGAGGGTATGGAGAATGATCGTGGTGTTTCTGATTAAGGTGATAGACATTAGAATATGGTGATGATTATAAAGCTTTGAAAATGTACTAAAATTCCTTAGATTTTAGACTTCAACCATTTTAGTCAGTTGAATTTTATGAGGTGTACATTATATCTCAGCAACATAATTTAAAAAAGCAAAACCTCCCAAACCATTCACACACATACACACACAGACAGAGAGAGAGAGAAAAAGAGAGAGAGAGAAATTGGGGAATCAAAAAGTGATGATATTAATCATAATTATAATAATTTGTGGTAAATATGGAAATAATTAGCGTTTGAAAATACTTCACTGTTATTCTCGAACAGATGTTCTCTTACACATAGCATGTTGATTCTGAAAGCTATTGTGAATGAAAGAAAATGTTGGGAACATATTGTTAAAATGTGTGCTACTAAATAATGTGTGTTTAGCGTTTTAATATAATTTTTTAATTCTTAGAGAATAAAATTTCTTTTAATATCTAAGTATGTTTTTCAGTTTGTTTGGATTCATATTCATGTGCTTTTATGATAGAATTATGGACCAAAGTAGGGGGCTGCCTATGATCTTTGGTCCAGTTTTATGCTTTTTATCATTCTTTACTTTTCTGGTAGCAACATATCGATATTATAATTACAGCCTTAGTATATTTTACAATCTAGTAAGACAAATGTCCCATCTTATTCTTAGAAATGACAAAATGATTGTTTTTATTTTTCATTTAATCTTGCAAGTGAATCTTTACATCATTTTAGAAAGCTGTTTAAAGCATGAATGGTGATATTACTCTGGGATTTACTAATATTTATAATAATTTTATACTTACAAATAATATCATGTATTCTCATCTGGAACCTAGAATATCTCTACTTACTCCAGTCTTTAAAAAAATAGATAGATAGATAGATAGATAGATAGATAGATAGATAGATAGATAGATAGATAGATAGATAGATAGATAGATAGACATAGATAGATATAATAGTTTATAAAATTATATATTTTTAAATTTTTTCCTATGTCCTTTATATTGTTGTTGCCATTGAGAATGGGGTATTTTTCACTTTTAAAATCAGCTTTATTTAATAGTACATATTACAAAAACATTTACAATTCTGATATATTTTCTAATTGATAAAAGTCAAAGCCCTCTCTGCTTGTCTCATGAATTTTTGACATTTGTGTTCACCCATCTAGCTACCATTCAAAACAAGATGTAGAACATTTTTAGCATCCTAGGAAGTTTCATTTACACCTTGTTCCAGTCAATCTCTTCACCTCTACCCAAACAGCAGTAACTTTCTCACTTTTGGCACCATGATTCCCTATTCCTGTCCTTAACATTTCTGTATGGGGAGGAAATATTTTGCTCAAATGAGCATCAAAAACTGTTTTGAACAAACCCTAGTCAAAGTGTGCTATTAAGACTGGTAGCTTTTATTCATTAGAATACTGGATTTTCCAATTATATTTATGTAAGAAAAGGCCTATAGTTTTGTTTGCTTGCTTATTTGTTATTGTTTTGGTGGAGATTTTTGTGTGTGTATCTTGTCAGATATTGCTTACAGGGTTATTCTGATCTCAGAATGTATTACTTTCTCCTCCAGAATTGATTTTTTTGTCACCTTTTTATTTGTCACCTTTGATTTGTCACCTTTTTATTCCCCTTCTCCCATCTGTTTTTTCCCTTGAATTATTTCTTTCATGTTCTATCTTCTGAAATTGTTAGTGGCCAATGCTGAGCTCTGGGGGGCTCCCAGATGCTTTACTTATCTGCTCTAGGTCCTGCCACTTTAGGAATGGGTTTTGTCAGCATCCTTGACTACCCTGATTTATTGAAGTTTGCATTTTACTTTGAAGTAAGTTTTCATGTACAGAGTCAGAGGGCATTAAATAAGAGCATCCAGGGCAGCAGCAAGCTCAGCTCACATCAATCCTAAGTCATGTAATAGGTTTAACAGTATGGAATTGCTGACAGTCCACCATATTTAACCTATGAAATAGCAGTTTCATAATTCAAATTGAATTACAGAATTCAAGCTACTATTGAACTCCCTCCTTCCAGACTGTCTGTAAGCTTTAGGGAACCAGGGAAATGAAGGTAGAGAAGGTTTCACTTCTCTGTTGGAGACTCTGTAGGAAGAGATTTGCAATGGCTGGGATTGGGGTGCTGGTGTACGGGAAAGGCTTCCTGATGAACAGTTTCAACATTGTTCTTACATTTTTCTAGGTTGTTGTACATAGATGTTTACTTTGATATTTCTGGGTCCTTGGGGAGAATGTTCAGTAAGGCCTCCCAATTATGAGCCCTCTTAATGGTAGGCATATCTTAACATAAGCTATAGATCTGGCTGAATGAGTAACAAAAACAAGTCTACAGTTGAAGCAATGGCAAATTCTGTAACCAATTAAAATGTCCCTTCATTATTACGGGATATTTGTGCCCTGTGCTAGATGTCTCTAAAAGAGCTGTTTGCTCTTGGCTCTATGCCCACCATCTCTATCACACTAGCCCCTGCCTCTGACTTGTCTGGCACCAACCCCTGGTACTGTTGCCTTTGGCTGATCAGCTCCAGCAGTCAGTCTCCCAGCATTAACCAGGCATGTGACCTTAAGCAGCTTATTTAACCTCTCTGAATTTTTTTTCTGGCTGCAAAATAGTCACAGCTCCAGGTAAAGGGCCAAAAGGAAGGAGATAAAGCTCCTGCCTTTAGCATCCCACAGTCTAATAGAAATATCTCTAGTTACTAGCAGATAAAGGACTGCCAGAGCAGAGAGCACAGGTTTGGAGAGAACTGCAGGTTGCATAGAGAGGATAACTTGCAAGCTAGGTCTTCAAAGATAAAAAATAATGTTTTGCCAACAGAAAAGTAACCGTTTAGAATGAAGAAATAGCATACAAGGGGATAAATGGTGTGAGCAGAAAATTCAGAATAGCTCTATTTACTCCAGTCTATGAATTGCCTATGAATTGGACACACAGAGAAACAACAGGAAAATGACTGAAGGGATCATCATTTTTTGGTGTTGCTAAGAGCCTTATATTTTAACCCAGCAGTGTCTAGGATCTGCTGAAGGATCCAAGTAAGGAGTGAAATGATCAAATCTCTGATTACATAGAAGATATACTGGAAGACATTGAATTACCCAAGTAATCATTCAGGGGCTAATGCAAAGGAAATGGAGAGGAAGAGCTGTAACTCAGACACATTTTGGTTAAGAGGTAAGGCACATTTGGAGGTTTGATGAAATGACCTGCAGAGTCATACCCTAAGTTCTGAGGATTGTAGAGTAAGGGGGCTAGAGGAACAATTGTTGGGGACAGGAAATTGAGACACCTAATGCTATCTCTAATAATAGGTGGAAACACCTTTGACCCTTGTTTACTTTGGGTGCAGGTCTCCACCCATGATATATTCTTCTCTGTGAGAGTTTATGTCATTGAGCATATAAATTTAATTCACTTCTAGTGACCATCTCCCGTAAACTATGTAAATTTTTAGTTTGGATAGAAATTTTCAGGATAACAAGGATAGTTATAATGCAGGATGAATTCATAATTATTTCTAGTGCAACTTAATGTTTCTTTTTCTTTAAACGTCTATGAAATACATTGCTGCAATCACATAATACCCAAATTTCTATGGATGTTCTGATAATCCCAAATGATATTTGCTCTTTAAATAAGTACGAATTTTCAGTTCCAATTACTTGAGTTATTTCCTATTGAGAATTGCTGTGTCTAAAAAAAAAGCCTTTTCAGAATAGATTATTTTACATTCTAATTAAATAGTAAAGCCTTTTCTGCTGCCCTTTAACTGTTGAAATCTGCTATCTTTGTTTTCACCAAGGACACTAGCTAGACATGAGTAGAAAATAAAAGTGTTAAAAGAAATCACATGTGAATCTTGAAGTATCTATTAGGGAAGTATATTGAGAACGAATAAGAAGGTTCAGAAAGACTCCAGTACTCAGGATTTCTGTGCTAGCAAAATCAAAACTTGAAATTCACCTTCTCTTTCCAAACTATCCTTTTAAATGTCTGCATTAAACATTATTGGTCAATTATCCTCACCATTTCTGACCTCTCAGTCTCCAGACTCCCTCTCAACTCTAAATACCCACTCCACCAAATCCTATCTTCTTAATCACAATTCTGAGAACACATTGCCTTTCTCCAAAACTTTATTATTTCCTCTTACCTACAGCTAATGTTGGTGATCAGACAACTGTAAGCTATCAGAACTGGTAAAGACCTTCCATTTGTTCAACCACCTATTAGATATTTAATTCATCCTCTAAAGCCCAGAAACCTGCTGAAAAGATAGGGACCTTGTCACTTTCAGAGAGAAATAGCTTCAAAGATAAACAGAACATTCTAAATCTTTCCATGACTTCCACGTGTTGGTCCTAATGCTAATTCTTGGGAAATAGAATAAATTTAGTCATCTCTATAACACCACTTCAAATATGAATCTTGTCTTCCTGGAGTCATTTACTTATAGCTTAATATCACTCCCCTGCTCCTCATATGCACCTGACTGTCTCCCATGGCAGTTGCTCCCCTTGTCATCTTCTGAGTGATTACATATATTCAAAATAGGAATCCCAGACCCGAGTTAATGTTACAGGTGTGTTGTGCCTGTATACTCCTTCCATCTCTAGAGTAGATTGAGCCAGACTAAAACAAAACAAACTTCTAGCAGCAGGATCACATTTTGATTAAAAATAAAAGTAAACCATAATACCCTTTATTTTCATATGCAGTAGGTTGTATCTGATTCAAAAGTTGCATCACTGACTTGTTAGGCTTTTAAATTATTTATCTTAGTAAATTTTATATTATTAGACTTTATCCTCCTTGTCTATCAGGATTTTTATGGATCTTGATTTGGAGCGTCAATGAACTTAAAATGCCTGTTGTGTCATACCAAATCCTGGATCTTCTTCTAAACTTTCAATAAAATGATAAAACTGAATAATGCCTGTGATAGTGATTGAATCGCCAGTCAACACCCTTTTGGTATGGTTGTCGATATGAATTTATCTGGTTTTACTATCATCCAGTCTAAACTTAGCCAAATCATTTTTGGAAAAGAGCTCACCAGATCCTTTGCTGAAGTCCATATTTACTATGCCTACAAAAATAGCCTGCTACATAGGCCAAATACCCCAAATGAAACTGGAAAGAATGCTAGTCTAGTAACAGCTTTTTGTAAAGAACCCAAAGAAGTTTCAGAGTCTCATAAACCCTAACTTCAACCTAAGTGAGCAAAGACAGATGACTAAATAAGGAAATTATAGTGAATAAACACATTGGAAAACTGCTCAATTATGTTAAAAAAAAAAGATGAAATTTTGCCTTTGGGTATAAAATAGATGTATCTTGAAATAACTGTACTAAGTGAAATAAGTCAGAAAGTGAAGGACAGTTATCAGATGGCTTCTCTTATTTGTGGACTATAAATAACTAAAGGAAACCAACTGGCAAAACACAGCAAAAATAATTCTTAGACTCTGGGGAAAATATATTGGTTACCAGGGAGAGGGTGGGGAAGAAGAGAGTAGGGAAGAATTGGCATAGGGTGTCTGTAATAGGAATTTTGGTGGAAGCTGAATTAAGCATGTGCATGTAAAGTGATGTAAAAATGTACCCCCAAGAGGATATAGTTTTGTAAATGACAAATTAATAAAATTTGAGGAAAGAAATTAAAAAAATCAATCCTGATAACATACTTGAGATTAATGGCACCATACACACACTTCCCCAGGAAGTACGATCTGCGGTTCTCCTCTTTGTCTGTTAGGACCCCAACTGCTGCCTGTGATGTGGCTCTGCCTGTCTTCCTACATGTCAGCTTCAGCAGGATACAAGCCAGTTGGTAAGCTTTTCTTTTATCCTCTAGTGCTGAGAAAAGCTGCAGACCAAGTAAGCCCTTAGGAGATATCATTGGCCTGATTTATCACATAGAGTCTGCCAAATCCCCACATCCTCCATGGCTGTTTGGGGTTGTGTTTTGAACTATGAAAGACATCACACCAGAGTAAAAACCATCCATCAGGCTTTTGAATCAAACCAAAATTACCTTTTCTTTTTCCAGGAAGGCAAAGAAGTTGCTCAGATTGAGCGATTAACATTCTTCTTATCCTCAAATTCTTCTTTGGGTTATTATTATCCATTCTTTCTGCCACAGCAGCAGGCTTCCTGTGGAGTGGAGGTGTGATGGGAGCTCTCTGCCACTGGGAGAAGCTGGGGAGGCTCCTAGGGTACCTTCAGAGGCTCCCTGCGAGGGAGCAGCCCAGCTGTGCGGCTAAGGGGAGGAATTGCGTGTTCTCTGTGCCGAAGAACTGGTCCTTTTCTGAGACTCCCTCATTGAGTGCAACCAGTTCTCTAGGTCTTGTGACAAAACCCAGACTCTGGGCCCTGTTCAGGGTCAGTGTGAAAACAGACAGGCCAGCTGTGAAGGCTTTCTTCTGTCCCAAGTAACTGTGAGCCTTAGAGAATCATTTGCCTCAAATACTATAGCAGACAGCCTATCTCAGGGACTCACTTTTTTTGCTTTCATTGGTCTGCAGACATTCCTGTGACTGAGAGGTTGGTATCTTGGAATAACAGGGCAGCACTTCAGAGGAGAACACTGGACAGACTAGATATTTTGGGGAAGAAGAAATAACATAACTTGCAGATGTGGGAGGGTGTGAGAAGAGGAGGAATTATAGATATAATGATGACTAGATTTTAAGCTTCAGTTTCCAGGAGGATGTTTTTACCAAATTGAGATGAAGAAGGCTTGAGTAGAAAGGCTGGAACTGGCAAGAGAAATCAAATCCATTCTGAAATATTGAAATTGAGATGCCTATAAGACAGTTCACTAGTCATCTAAAGAATGTATTCGGATGTGTGAGTCTATAAAGCAGAGAAGAATATGGGATGCAGATAGAAATGTTACAATCATCTATATGTATTCTATGTCTATCTGCCTGGCATTTTAGATTAGAGAACAGGGTAAAATCAGATAAGGAAGTGATGTATTTTTGGATAACCATAAGTTGTATAGTGTTAATCTCCTCATTCTTCAATGAACATATTATTACTTAAATGGATTCTAAAAAAGGGAATATAATTTGAAATTAGACTAACAATCATTGGAGGGAAATAAAGTAATAGACTGCAACCATTTCCAACATCCTGTAAGGGTTGTGGGGTTCACTCATGCCACAGTACCAGCTTGGAAAGTGTCATTCTTCAAGCACACTTGCAATGCAATTAATCATGTTAATATCTATAAATAAAGTGCAATCCACAGTTACTTTAGCAGTGCATGCTAATTATTGGTAGAATCTGTCACTGGAAAGGGGCGTTTTTGCCAATTTTATTATGTCTGGGAGAAGTATCAGGAATGCAGTTAAGAGTTTCCGAGAAAAGAATCATCAAATCATTAACAGCATCCATGTAACAGGTGTGCCATGAGTGTGATGATTACAGGTGAGGATAATGGCACTTGAGAGGAATGTTGCAACTAGGATTCCTCCCCATTTGGAAAATAATGATTTCTTGCTGCCATATCTTACAGGGTTTGTTGTTGTTGTTTTTAAAAGAACAAGATTTCTGAGTGAATAAGAAGTACTGGGGAATATCAATGGTGATTGTGAGCAGATGTCCCATTGCACCATAGTTCCCTGGAAATCTGATCAAAATGTCCCAGGAAAAAAGACTACTGAGACTGCAGCTGATAAGCAAGGGTGATTGCATGGCCATTCACTTGTGCATCAATTCATTAATCAAGAAATACTGACTAAACCACTGCTAGGTGCCAACCCATTGGAGAGGTGGATAAGCCTTTCTACTTGCCTTTGACGTGTGAGAATGAGAAACGTAATCAAATACAATAGCACTAATTGCTACCTCATGTTTAGTACTTACTACATGTACATATATTTGCTCACTTCATCTTTTAAACACTGGGATATTGTGATTAATAAACACATCGTGTCTATAAATTGATATATTTATATATAAAATATAAAATTTGGCCATTGAATAACCAAAATATATTTCTCATATCTGTTCCCATTTCCTGGATCACAGCTGCCAAAGCCTTGGTCCTAAGAGCTGAAAGTGTATCAAAGGTGTCTCTTGTTATGGTAAAGAGGGCTGTTGAGTAACCATCCAAACCTTATCATCACCAATTGTCAATTGTAGGGGAAAGCATCCTCATAGACAATTGTAGGGCAACCAGCCTCTTGATGCCCATTGTCATGCAAGCTTCAGGTTCACCTATCTGTGTGAACTCTTCATTGGTTTTAGCACTTAGACAAACAGGCAGGGCAGGCCAGGGCTGGGAGTGGGGTGGGTGCTAGGGGGCAGGTGAGACCCTGATCACCCCCAGGAACTTTTACTCTCTTTCTCTGGGCTGTCTCTGTCTACCATTCTCTTGAGCCCTCTCATCTCATGCATGCTCCCTTGTGTTCTCTGTGCCCCTTTATCCCTACTCTCTCAGGCCCACTTACACATGCGCACACACACTGGACCACACATTCATGAAAAGATGCAATATCCCAGGTGCAGGGTATACAGACTAATGAAGGGAAAAGACTGACAAACTCACCCCACAAAGACTTTACAGGAAGCATTTAGGGATGGGAGCTAGTCACCAGATGAACCAACCCAGAGATTAGAGGATTGGAACTTTCCATTCCTACTCCAATTGACCTCTTAGGGAGGCAGCAATGGCTGGAAGTTGAGTTCAACTGCCAATGGCCAGAGGGTTAATCAGTCATGCTTATGTAATGAAGCCTCCATAAAAACCCAAGAGAACTTCCATGTCAGTGAACATGAGCTAGAGAGGGCACAGAAACTCTGCATCTTTTCTCATGCCTTGTCTTTTGCTTATCTATTTGGTTGCTCCTGCTCCTGCCTTTGTAATAAATTGGTGATTTAGTGAGTATTTTGAGTTCTCTGAACCTTTCTAGCAAAGCAGTTGAATTGGAGGAGGGTGTTCTGAGAGCCTCTGATTTCTAGCTGGTAATTGGTCAGAGCACATATAATCTGTACTTGTGATGGGCACCTGAACCGGTTGGGGGTGTGGGCGGGGAGTAGTCCCTGGAAACTGCAGTCTTTAGCTAGATGGTCAGAAACCAGGTAGTGTTGGGAGACTGAACCCTTAACCAGTGTAATCTGATGCTTTATCCAGGCAGTTAGTCAGAATTGAGTTAAGTTCTATGTTGAGTTGAATTGATTTCCCTATGTGAGGATTGCTTATTGGTGAAGCCTACCTATACTCCTAGGGATATTGACATAGGGCACCAACAATATATTACCTTTGCCTTAGTTATTAATTCATTTCCAGATGAAGAACTGAGAACAGAGAATTGAGAAACTGAGAAAATATGTAGCTAAGCTAAGGTTCCATAATAGTAAATGAAGTGCTAAGACTTGAACTCACAACTTGAATCAATTGCACCATATATCCAAGCTTCAGGGACTTTACCAGTTCACTCATTTTTATGTTTATACCCTGATCTCAATTACTAGTTTTCAGAAGCGAACACATTCTACTGTTTAAGATGTTTTTTCCAAAATGTAGATCCAGATTTAAATGAAAGATTTAGTTTTACTTACAATGAGGATTTAACTCAAAAGTTCACAACATACACACAAACACACAACTCCCTCCCTTCTCAAAATAGTTTCATCATAAAATTATGGAGATAGCTATTTGTTTCTGTAGCATTATTATGAAAAATTTAACCTCCAGGTGAACCTGTGATTATAATCTTTTTTTCTTCTCTCAAGAGTTGATCATTTTTATCTGTAGCCTGGCTCTTTGCTCTCCATGCTCATAACTAATTACTTATTTGACATCCCCACTCTCATATTAAACTTGCAAAACTGAGTTCTTAATCTCTCCCATAGCCCATTGTCTTCTCCCTCTCCATTTAGAAATGAGGATTAATGACAAGTCCATCTTTTCATTAACTCAGGGCAAAAATACTGTAATCATCTTCCTTGGCTCTTCTCATCATTTAATCTATTTGAAATTCCTGTTTTGCCTTGAAAATGTGATGACTTCTCACAACCTCGACGGCTTTTCTCAACCAAATCACATTACCTCTCTTTAAGTTGACTGCAGTATCTTCCTAATAGATGACTCAACTTCTGAACATGCCCCCCTCAGACTTTTCTCAACATTGTAAACTAGACTGTTCTGTTAAAATAAGCCACATTGTGTCACCTTACTACCTTCATTCCTTTAATGGCTAACTTTGAACCTTAGGGTATAAGACAAAATTCTTATGATAACATGTATGATCTGGTTTTTCACAGCTTCTCTGACAGTATTCATTATTTACACTCTTCCTTTCCCACTATCTCTTTTTCTTTCCTCAGATGTAGCAGGTCTCTCCCACTCAGGATCTCTGCCTTTGCTTCTTGATCTGTGACATTTTCCTGTCAACTGCATGACTAGCTTCCTCATTTCATTTTTCCAAGTCCTTACTCAAATGGCACTTACTCATGAAAGCCTTCCCTACTTAATATTTTATTTAATCACTTAATACCCCTTAACCATCTTGTCTAATTTTTCTCTCTCAATTTCATTGTATATATGACATGTTAATGTTACACATATGTGTGTACCAACTACTTTTCTCATTATCTAGCTTCATACACAAGAAATATAAGCCTTGTGGGAACAAATGATTATTGCCTATTTAGTCCGCTGCTCCTGACAATTGCATTCCATAAATGTGTGTTGAATAAAGAATTAACAAATGAATTATCTTGATTTTATTTGCTGTGTATTTGTTATGTATCTATGTATGTGTGTTGTGTGTTTTCATGTGAATATCACTAATTCATCTCAAACAGCCAGACATTAAAAGTCTCTTAGTAAATACATTGTTTCATTTCTTTCTGTAAGGGTCACCTACTTAGGACCCAGAGCAGGTCTGGGGATAGCGTGGAAAAGTCAAGTGGAGAGATAGTAAAGCTATAAAGTTTCCCTGTTCAGTAGAGAAAGATACTCACCTTTGCTCTTCAAGAAAGTTTTTACTGTTCTTGACACTTTGTATGTCCAAATAAAACTTAGAATCAGTTTATCAAGTTCTACTCTGATTGGAAATTACATTTAGCTGTCAGTCAGTCTGGGGAATATCTTCACAATACTGAGTCGTGTCATCTATGGACATGATACATATCTTCATTTATTTAGACCTTCATTATTATTGCTATATTTTTTTCTGTGAAGAAATATTGGATTTTTTGGGTAAATTTATTCCAAGACACTATACTATATTGATACTGTATTTAAGTTAGTGTTCTTATTTTTATTTTTTTGACCTCTCATTTCTGGTATATAAAAATAAAATGTATTTTTGTGGGATTTTTTTAAGTTAGTTTTGTTACTGATCTTGTATATATAAATTCATTAATCATCATCAATAAATGTTTAAATCTAATAATTTATGCATTTTTAATATTTTTTATGTTTTATATCATCTAACAATGACAGAGCAAAGTTTTTATATCAAAATTTTATTTCTTTTTTAGGCCTTATTTCAGTAGTTAGTACCTCAAGTAATAACAATGCAAAATGTAAGTGGCAATGTGTCTTATTCTTGACATTAATTGGAAACCTTTCCACATTCATCTTATGTACACCCTCACTGTAGCCTTTCAAATATACTCCATCATAAGTAAATTCCCCTCTTATGTATGGTTTATTAAGAACTTATATCATAAATAAGATACTCATAGTTCTCTATGTACTTTTAGGTAGTTACATGATTTGCCTCTATTCTGGTATTATGGACAATTATGCCTTTTAAAGTTCACATTAAGTCAACCTTATACTTGAAATTAAAATGGTGTTTGCAATATATTACCATTTTTAGGATTTTTTGGATTTACTTTTCTAACATTTTGTTTAATTTTTTTTTTAATTTCACTTTATGAGTAAGAGTGGACTGTAGTTTCAGCTTTCTTGTGATACCTCGGATTTTGGTACCCAAAATATAATGGCTTAGAAAAATGAATTGTGAAGTACACCCTTTTAAAAAAAATTATCTGTTATGTTTGCATAATATTGACTGTAATTCTTCCCAAAATATTTAATAGAATTCAGAAGTCAACCAGATTGGTTCTGAAATTTTCTTTCTTGTGAGATTTTTAATTACAACTTCAATTTGTTTAATGAGCCCTAGAAAATGTAATCTTTGAGTCTTCTTATATACTTTGTGTTTGAAAGAATTTATCCACTTTATCTAATCTATGAGTGTAAAGTTATTTATGAAGTCTTTCATTATCTTTCTATTGCTTCTACAAAAAGATTCCAGTGGTTTTGCATTTTCAACTGTGATGTGATTATTTGTACCTTTCCCCTCACCCCATCTTTTTTCTTTCTTGAAACAAGGTTACGCTTTCAAAAGCTAACTATTGACTCTGATTCTCTTTAAAGATATTAGTGTTCTATTTCATTTTACTCTTATAAATTTTTTGCTCTTATATTATTTCCTTATTCTGTTCTTTTTCCAGTTCTTGAGATACTTATTTTACTTCATTTTATAGATTTAAAGCCAAAATTTTCTCTTAGTCCAGTCTTTACTTATGTAGGAAAAACCTGCAGTTCTCCTTCGGTGTGTTTCTTGTTTACTCTCACGCTGCTATCACACTCCACACTTCTGATAACAGGAATTACTATGAGATCTGCTCTGAGTCCTTAAATTCTCCTCAATTTTGACACCATTGACCTGGAGATAGTGCGAGATCATATGGGATAAGGGCTCAGTCATACACACACACACACAATTATAAGTGGTAGGTCTTCAGGATACCTACAAATTCTGTCCAACTTGGCTACACATCAGAGGTGGCCATGACCTCCTTCTGCTTGGATTTGACTGTTTGCTATAATAGCTCACAGAACTCATGGAAAGACCTACTTATGTTTACAAGTTTATTAATGTATATGATCAAGGACACAGATGAACAGTCAGATGAGGTGAGGTCTGGTAGTGTCCCTAGACAGGAACTTCTACCTTGTGGAGTTGGAATGTATCATTTTCTGTATATAGATAGGTCTGTTAGCTCTCCAAATTCCATAGTATATGGATTTTTTATGGAGGTTTCCTTACATAAATGTGAACATTTAACTCCATTTTCATTGTTCTATCTGGGGAGTGGGGGATGGGCTAAAAAGCCCAATCTTCTAATCATGACTTGGTCTTCCTGGTGACCATCCCTCATCCAGGAGCCCTCCAGGGTTGCCTCTTAGAGAGAAAGATGCTCCTACTACTCTTATCATGTAGGAATTTACTAGGGTTTCAGGAGTCTCATGTTAAGAATGGGAATGAAAACAAGCAAATTATTGCTCTAGGTTATAATATCACTGCATTCTAACAGTTTTGAAATATATTGTTTTCATTATCATTCAGTTCAATATATTTCTAATTTTCGTTGTGGGTTTTACTTGAATCCATGGTTTATATGTGAGTGTATTTCTTAGTTTCTAAGCATAGTGGAACATTCTTGCTCTCTGTTATAAATTTCTAGCATAGTTGCATTATAGTTAGCACTCATTCTAACATCTGTACCAGGCCCTATTGTTCTCTAACCTCCTTCCAGAACATCTTCTATGACATATGCTGTTGCTCTCTGGGTAATAACATGTATGGCTGGGTGTATAAGCTTATGAGCCAATGCACAGGATCATATTACCTTTTAGAACAGGAAATATGTGTGAAACAAAAATTTGAAATGAATGTGTGCTCTGTAAAGTGTTAAGTCAGACAGCTTGGGATACTTGAAATCTGCACATTCCAAAGAAAAGACTGATCTTTCACTAGTTCCTAAGAAAGAACCTCTAAGCCATGAGAGTATCCAGAACCTTGGGTGATCACCCTGGATAGTTTATGCTATGACATGGTATAGAATGAACACCAGTTTTTGTTCACCTCAGATTCTGGGCCAGATTTGAACTCTAAGAAAGGAAATGGAAACTGACCAATCAAGGTGAGTCATGATGGCACTCCTGGCTGCCATCATAGAAACATTGGCTATCACGCTTTAGGTGAGCTTCTTAGGTAGCAATACTTCATATATATATTGTCAGACACCATTAATGGGAGAATTGAGTGCCATCTCTGTGAATTCATTGTAAAGGACAACTGGAAGCTGACTTCTCCAGACTCCACCCCATGTACCTTTTTCCTTTACTAATTTTAATGTAATAAGCAGCAATTCTGAGTATAATCATATTTCTAGGTCCAACATATCATCAAACCTGACAGTTGTCTTGGGGACAACTTGGGAACAAAAAATATTGAGGAAATTTGGATGTCTAGAGACTGTTGACAATGATTCTCTTTGCCCAACTACTGTACCCTCACAAAAAGCAAATTTCTACCATGTTAGTGGTGTTGTCACTTGTTAATGGAACAAGCTACCAGTCACTGTCGACTGCTCTACCTGCCAGGAGTTGGAGGGATGGGCCAAGGAACCCCACTCCCAAGTCCAGAAAAGGGCTCTTGAGACCCTTTGATCAAGGGGAAGGAAGGAGTTCACAGACACTGGTGAGGGCAGGTGAGAAGTTGGGGTTTATTGATTAGTGAAAGAGAGCTCCAGGGATTCTTTTCTGAGCATAAGAGGACTCCAGGAAGTTGAGGGTGGGGTCTATATTGGTTTCAGGACAGGTTTAAAAATAAAGGAGTTAAACTTTACTGGTTGATACAGCAAGGTGAATTTGGCTAAAGTCTATTTGTTATTGCTAGTTATGGATATCTCTCAATTTGGGGGGTCTTGTGGGCTTGTGACTGCTCCAGTGTGAGCCATGGGGGCTCACATGGGGGCTGTGTGCCCACAGCTCCAGACTGAACCGGTCTGCCCTCCAAGATCTGTGACTCCCTTTTTCTTCCAGGTATCTTAACTCCCTTTTCCCCCATAGGAGCCAAGTTGGTAAGATATGAAAGATGACTGAGATGTCCAGGCTGGGGGAAATTAGTCAAAACAACCAAAGAGATAAACAAAAGAAGGAGTCAATGAAATTGATGGCAGAAAGTACCTAACATTTCAGGGTTTTTTTAACCATTTGTTTACTGAGCCCGTAAACAAAGGAACAATAAAATTCTTGTGATTTTTTTTTGTCCTTGATTCTTGTCCTTTTCCATGTCCTAGGATACCTCCTCAATGTTTATATCATACAAGTAATATTAAAGAATAATTCATCAGAACTTATGTCAAAATACATCTCATGAGAAACATGAGATTGCCTCTAATACCCTTGAGATTCCTCATAAAATGACAACAAAGGAACCTACATAAGGCAGAAGCAGTGAAGATTTTTGCTTTAATCCTTCAGTTATAAATATAATTATGGATGTCCTAGTCAGAAAAACCAGTATCATAAAAAAGAATATCCAAAGTAGCAAATAGACCAACTCACTGAAGAAAAGGAAATTAAAGTAAGGAGAAAGAATTCTAATTAGCATCTATCAGTGAACAAGCAAGATCAGTGGAAATAAAATATCTAAATACGTTAGGGGGAAATTTCAGATGGTAAAAGTACAAAGTAAAAGTACAAAGGGATGATTTTAAAATCACCTTGAGAGGAAAAATATCCTACAAAAGGATGGTATCAAAGACCTCAGCTAGAACATGAAGTACCTGACAATGTCATCACTATGTAAAGTGATTCTAAGATAAAATGATTTTAACCTAAATACTAGGCTCAGAAAAGTTACTTTCAAGAATTAGAGCACCATAAAGAATATTTTAACTACATGTGAACCCTCATTGGGAAAAAAAAGAACATACTCAAGCAAATTGAGAAATTTTTGAAAGGGAGGATAATGGGAATGATGTGGGTTTTAAGAAATCTCAGTAAGCAAAGAAATGAGAATTTTCTAATGATAATCTAAATATTTATTAATAATTTGGCTGTGAAGTATAATGGAATAGTAAGAAACTATTTTAAAAGACAATAGCATAATTAAATTCTAGGAGGAACATTTGGAAACAATCTTAGCAAGCTTGCTTTAATAATCAAACAGACATTTATCACCTATAAATAGAAAACATACATTATGCTCAGATGCTTTTGAGCACGAATGAACAGAATGGAACAGAATAATATTCTAAATAGTTGAAACTATCAAGGACTATTCTCTGAACCCAAGGCAAGAAAACTAGAAGACAAAGGCCAGCCTTCTACAAGATTGGAATTTAAAAATTTCTATCATTGATATCTACTTGACGTAAATAAAATTAACCAATTTTAAAAACACAATACATGTGTAGTCAAAAATACATGTGTTGTCATGTTACTACCAAAATCAGCACATGGACTACTGCTGTCATCTTCAATGGTTTTGTGGTACCACTTTGTAGCCAATCCCCTCCTAGTCCTGGTTCCAGCACCCACTGATTGACTTATGTACTTTACCTAGAATTTCCTGGAGGTGAATCCTGCAACGTTTTATCTTTTGTTTCCATTCAGCGTGTTTCAGAATTATTCACAGTGTTTCTTAGATGGATAGCTTGTTTCATTTGGTTGCTGGGTGTTACACTGTTGTATGACTATAAACATTGGTTTAGCCATTTACTGTATGATCATACCACATTTGGGTTTCTTCTCAGTTCTGGCTCAGAACAATGGCATCAAATTGTTAGGTAAATGTGTGGTGTTATTTTGCTTGGTTAAGTAAGTAGGTGTAGAATTTCTGGATCATTTGGCAAGTAGATATGTAATTTTAAGAGAAGCTGCCAAATTGTTTTTCCAACAAAGCTAAAACATATTGCCCTTCCAGCAGCAGCCTGGGAGAGGGTCAGTTGCTGCACATTCTGGACAATAATTCATGTTCATCTTTCATTTTAACTGTTCCTCTGGATGTGTGATGGTCCCGCACTATGGCTTTCTTTAATTTTGATGAAGTACCTGTTCAGATCTTTTGTCCATGCTTTTGTCAGCTTGTTTCTGAGTTGTAAGCGATCTTTATATACTCTTTGTATATGTCACAGTATTGACTGTGTGTTTTGCAAGTGTGATTCTTCAGCTTGTGACTCGGTCTTTCCTAACAGTGTGGTTTGAAGAGCAAAAGTACTTACTGTACTTTAACAAAGTACAACTTGTCAGTTTTTTCTACTGTATTTTATGATTTGTGTGGCAATCTAAGGAATCTTTGTTTAAATAAATGTCATAAAAATTTTCTCCTATATTTCCTTCTAGAAGTTTCATAGTTTTAGTTCTTACAATTAATATCTGTGGTCCATTTCCAGTAAAGTCGTTGATATGATGCAACAAAAGCATCACATTTCATTTAAGTTTTTGAGAATGTTTACCCAACTATTTTGGTACTGTTTGTGAAATTTGTATCCTTTCTCTATTAAATTATGTGGAACCCTTCTAGGAAATCACTTGACCTTTAAAAAGGGGAACTACTTTTGGCCTCTTCTTTCTGTTCCATTGATCAATATGTCTGTCTTTTTGCCAGGATATCACTAGGTTATTACTGTAATATTATCCTGCATGGGTCACATAATGTCAAATCCTTCAATGTTGTACTTTTTGAAAATGATTTTTCATATTCTAAGTTCTTTGCATTGCTATATAAACCTGAGAATTGGTTTGTCAACATCTCTAATAGGTATGTTGGGATTTTAATTGGAATTGCTTTGGATTTACAAATAAATTAGAGGAGAACGATATCTCGACAATGTTGTCTCCTTGTCCTTGACTGTAAAATATCTCTGCATTTATTTATGTCTTATGTAATTTCTTTCAGAAACATTTTGTAGTTTTCAGTGTATGTCTTACACATAATATATTAAATTTATCCCTTAATATAAAAGTAAGTATATTTTAAAAACATTAGGTTCTCAATTGTTTCATTTCCAGTATATTAAAGCAAAATTGATTCAGTATTTAATTTTTTGACCTTGTTAAAGTTACCTATTTAAGTAGGCCTTTGTAGATTCCTTGATGATTTTCTACAGTCATTGCAATTAATTCAACATTTCTACATAGTTATTTGCAAATAAGAGCTTTTGTTCTTCATTTTGAAAGCATATTTCTTTTATTTGTGCCTTAAATTATTTGCCAGAACCTCTAAGACAATGCTGACAAATTGTGGTAAAAGCAGACATTTTAGCCATGTTTCCTGATCTTACAAAGTGTTCAGTCTTTCATCATTATATAATATTATCTATAGCTTCTTATTGATGCCTTTCCTAATAGAAGGATGTCCCTTTCTATTATTTCTAGTTTGATGAGCGTTTCTATCCTGACTGGGTATTGACTTACGTCAATTAGCTGCTATGTATTATCCATATGGTTTTATTTCTCTTTCTCTTTCTGGTATGCTGATATGATGATTTACCTTGATTAAAATTTTTAAATATTAAGCCATCCTTTTATTAACAGAACAAACCTCATTTTTAAATGATATCCTTTTAATATATTGCTGGGATATATTGGTAGATTTGCTAAAATATTTCTAAAGATAATTGTGTAACCATGAGAATACTGGACTATAATTTCCTTATAATATTTATTGTCTACTTACAATATCAGAGATATGATCTCATTTGTGAATTGGAAAATATCCCACTTTTCTATTTTTAAGAAAGAATTGTGTAGAATTGGAATTACTTCTTTCTCAAATGGTTAGAACTTTCTTTTTAAGAAGATTTTTAGCCATGATTTTATATTATTGATTTTTAAATTATGATTTCAATTTATTTAGTGTGTTTAGTGCTATTTAGGCCATTTTTTTCTATTGTTTAATATGGTGGATATTGTCTTTTTTAAGTAAGTAATTTATTCATTCTATTTAACTTGTCAAATTTACTGGAAAATTGTTCATAAAATCCTATTATTTTCATGTCTATATTAATATGATACAGATATCCCCACTCTCATTTTTTTTTTTTTTTTTGAGACTAGGTCTCGCTATTTTTGCCCGTGGAACTGCAGGCTCACGTTGCCCGGGGTACCACGGACTCAAGCAATCCCCAGCCTCAGCTTCCCAGGTAGCTGGGATTACAGGCGTGCGCCACCACACCCAGCTATTTTTTTGGAACTAGGTCTCGCTCCGGGCCCCAGGCGGGACTCGAACCGCGATTCCTAGCCCCGGCCGCTTCATAGGCTGAAGCTTACAGGCACGAGCCGCCGTGCCCGGCGCCCACTTTCATTTTTAATATTAATGATTTATATTTCCTTTCCTGGTCAATCGTGTTAAGGTACTGGTTTCATTGATATTCTCGTGTTTTATATTTCTTGTTTTCTCCTCATATTATTTTCTTTTATCTATGGTTTTCTCTTGTTGAAGATAATTGAGATTCAGATCATTGTACTGAGTTGATATTTTGTAGAGGCACAGAGGACAACTTCCTACCTTTCTTCTCATTCTGGTCAAGCACACAAATTGACAATAGACAGTCGGAAAAAGAGGTCAAAATTTGTTTTGATTCTAATGTAGCCACTCTAGCTTTCTTTTTGTTTTTAGTTGACCTAGTTTTTTCATCCTTTTAAGTGTATCTTTGTCATGATATTTTAAGTGAGTAGATGTGATTGGTCATGATTTGTTAACAAAGTTAACAATTGCTCTATTTTCAATTAAAACTAGAAGTATATAAATTTAATGTAATTATCAATATGGTTGTGTTTAAATGTATTTGTTCCATTTGCATTTTTGTGGTTTTTTTTTTTTGAGTTGAAAATTTCTGTGATTGCATTTTGTCTCTAATAATAACTTGTTCATAGATTGCATTAATTTTATTATATATAATATATGTTTAGTTCTTTTCCTGGTAACTTCATTGTTGAAAATATACATCTTTGTATTGTTACCTAATCTATTTTTTTCTTTCTTCTACTTACTCCTTAAATTTGTTTTTATTTTTCTGGTTTCTTAGAGTAGAAACTGAGATCATTGATTTGAGAGTTCTATTCTTGTCCAAAAGAGGCATTTTTTAAGGTACAGAAAAATATTTTATTTTATTTTCAATATAATTTTTAGTTTTTAAATTTAATTGCACGTGTGTGTGTATATATATATTTATATATACATATATTTTTCACATCATTGTCTAGGGTTCTCCCACCACCTTATCAACCATGAAACATCTTAATCTCTTGTGCCCTCCCCTGCCCCCAATTTTACTCTCCTCCCTCGTCTTGATCTGTGCTTCAGGTCTGTTGGTACTTATAAATTTTTCTTGTCTGTTTGCTTGTTTTCTCTATAATCCCTCATATAAAGAGACCATCCCATATTTCTCCTTTTCTTTTTGGCTTATTTCCGTTAACATGATTCCTTCTAGTTCAATCCATGTTCCTGTGAATGACATGTTTGTCTTCTTTGATTGCTGAATAATATTCCATTGTGTAAATATACCACATCTTTTTCAATCATTCATCAGTTCTGGGGCATTTGGGTTGTTTCCATGCCCTGGCAATTGCAAACATTGCTATGATAAACATATGAGTACAAGTGTTTTTGTGAATTAGTGGTTTTGTTTCCTTTGGGTAGATTCCCAGTAGTGTAATCACTACGTCAACCAATTTTTGACAAAAGGGCAAAAAACATACATTGGAACAAGGATGACATCTTCAATAAATGGTGCTGGGAGAATTGGACGACTACATGCAAAAAAAAAAAAATGAACCTGGACAATTCCCTCACACCATGTACAAAACCAACTCAAAATGGATAAAAGACTTGTAAAACCTGAAACCATAAAATACATAGAGGAAAACCTGGGCAAACCCTCCATGAGTTACACTCAGAAATCCATTTCAGGACACACCCACAGCTGGCCAAAAAATGAAGGAAAACAT
Organism: Uropsilus gracilis; assembly: GCA_004024945.1. Classification (NCBI taxonomy): domain Eukaryota; kingdom Metazoa; phylum Chordata; class Mammalia; order Eulipotyphla; family Talpidae; genus Uropsilus; species Uropsilus gracilis. Next base: position 39,237 of record PVHY01002099.1, on the reverse strand, counting down.
AAACAGCTGGGACTACATCAAACCAAAAAGCTTCTGTGCAGCAAAAGAGACAATAACCAAAACAAAAAGAAACCCAGCCGAGTGGGAGAAAATTTTTGCCTTCCATACAAGTGACAAGGGTCTGATAACAAAGATTCACAAAGAACTTACAAAACTTAAGAAAAACAAGACAAAAAATCTCACTCAAAAAATGGAGACAAGAGCTAAAATGGTACTTCTCCACTGAGGAAATACAAATGGCCAATAGAAATATGAAAACTGCTCAACATCACTAATGCAAACTGCTCAACATGCGCTAATGCATCAGGGAAATGCAAATCAAAACAACACTGAGATACCATCTTACACCAATAAGAATGGCCTATGTTAAAAAAAAAACAACCGACAACAACAATTGCTGATGTGGATGTGGAGAGAAAGGAATGTTCTTACATTGCTGGTGGGAGTGCAAACTGGTCCAGTCACTATGGAAGGCTGTGTGTGGAGGACCCTCAAACTACTTAAAATGGAGCTATCATTTGACTAAGAGAGGCATTTTTATGGTATAAATTTCCTTCAAAATAGTGCTTTAGCTGCATTCCACAAATCTCAATGTGCCATGTTTACTTTTTTATTCAACTCGAAGAAGTTTCTATTTTCTTTTTGATTGCTTCTTCAATACATGGGTTAGGGCCAAATATGTGACAATTTTTAGACATCTTTTTTTGTGATTTATTTTTAATTCGTTTCTATTTCAGTCAGAAAATATACTTGAGTCTTCTCAAATTTGATTATTACTTCTTTTATGGCTCACTATATGGTCTGTATTGCTAGGTGTTTTGGATATTCTTGACAAGAATTTCTTACTATTGTTTGATAAACTGTTAATTATTTATTTTTGAAGGTTTTTTTTTTTTTTTTTTTTTTTTTTTTTTTTTTTTTTTTTTTTTTTTTTTTTTTTTTTTTTTTTTTTTTTTTTTTTTGTTTTTTTTTTTTTTTTTTTTTTGGCTACTATTTAGGCCTGGTGGTAATGTTGAAGTGTTCAACTCTCTGACTACAATTGGGGACTTGTTTATTTATCATCATAGTTCTCTCAGTATTTATGTTTTGAAGATGTATTATCAAGCACATAAATATTTCAAATTGTTATGTGTTCTCATTTTTCATAGTGAAATGAGCCCCCTCTTTCTTTTTGGTAATATTCATTACTCTGGCATATACTTTGTCTGATAATTCACCACTCAAGACATTTTTGACCTTTTAGTCTATTTGTACCTTTTTAAGTTGATTTGCTGTAGGTAGCCTAAAATTGGGTCTTGCCAATCAATCCTTCCCTTTTATTTGAATGCTTAGATCATTTAAATTTATTTATTTATTTTTGTTTCTATAATTGCTTTTTTAATCTTTCAATTTAAGCATCTAAATTTGCTAAGCAAATCCTAAAATAAACACAGATTTGTAAGGCTAGGTCATTTTAATCATTTTTGCAACAGAATTTATAGTTTTATTGATGATGGCAGGCATATAAAGCTGTTTGGTAGTATTCAGAAACATAACAAGGCGGTCTTCCTGATTATACAGAATTATTTGTATGAACCTGCTGTCAAACCAACAAGACTGCATTTGTGCATCCATCATTCAGGGGATTGTTGGTACCTGAACATATTCTCCTCAAATAATCTTGCCTCCTTGTGTCACAAAGCCCAACTTACATATATTCACCTCAGGGGCAGTCCATTTGGTAATAACACCCAAAGTTGTGACTAGTGGAAATGAGAGATTCTCCTTTACACCAAGTACTGGCAGGCAAAAGGAGACTTTCAGTGTAGGGTGTGTTAAATGGGCCTTATTGAAAGGTCAACCCATTATTCTAATGAGTATTTCATTTAGATGCTTTTCTTGTAAAACTATCTCCAACGAAGCAGACTTTAGTGATCATCCTCTATACTTTCTTATTTCTCTTTCCTGATCTAGTAACTTCAAATATTTCTGTTTCTCTTTGGACACAAAGTTTGGACAGAGTCATATGCAATCATATTGGAAAAAACTTTAGGTTAGGACTGTCCCTTCTGTTCATCAACTATGTAGGTGCTATTTCTTGTGACGTCTTTTCATATTCTTTTGTTTGGTGTTTCTTATTGTGAATCTTGGCAGTCTTTTGCAGTTGCCTTTTCTCAGTTTGGTACCATTTATAGTAGAGCTTTGCTTTCAGACCAGTCAGTATTTTTTGTTTTTTGGCTTTCTTTGAGCATTTATGAGCCTCTGTACCTTCTTCCTTTTTTTTTTCTCATGGTAATCCAAATAATACCCATAGTATTTAGGCTATAACTCAATATATTCATTTCGTAGCATTGTGAGGGCTGCAGGGCCTCACAATGAGGGCTGCAGGCCTACCTGGTGCAGTGAGGGCTGCAGGGCTACCTGATGCAGTTTCCCAGTCTCTAAGAAACTCTTAATTTGGGGATCTCATGAGATCCATGAACTGATTACACACAGTCCGCAACAAGAAAGGGTACTTCTAATTCCTGGATCATTTAAATTTAATGTCAGTATTGAAATAGTTGTATTTAAATTTACCATCTTACTATTATGTTCTATTAAGACTTTCAGATTTATCTTTTCTCCATTTAATCCCTTTTTTGTAGGCTTTTTGTGAGTTAGTTTAATATTTTTAAACATCTTTTTATTTCCTTTCTTAGCTTATGAACTATAACTCCTTGTTGTACTGTTCCAGTCATTTTTTACTGTATACATATTAAACACAGTCTAACTTAAAATACTATTTTACCACTTATACTATGCATAAAACAAAAACTTACATTAACTCTAATCTCAAAATTTCAGTGAATAACGCTAATAAAATCATGTTTTTTCTCAATATCATTTTTTCAATCCGGGAGGTCTCTAAATATCCCTACCTGAGTTACATTCTTTTCCCTGAACAGTCAACAGTAGACAAAGGCATAATAGTTTGGTCAGCCTGAGTATTCACAGCACCCATTCTAGAATTTCATGGAATTGGGATGAGTTCACCAAAAGAACACAAGAAGAGAATCACAAAAATATACTAGTTAGATTACTATCACACACTACAGGCAAATATTACAGGAAGAGTTTACAGGTTTGCAGGAAGAGAATTCACACATACCTGCTATAAATTCCCAATCTGTCTTGCTAGCAGTACTAAACTTGGCTACACAAAGCATGAGCAAATGCAGCATTTCTTTCTTTGTATTCAGCCTCCAGTGACTCTCCTACATATCTGGTTCTCCTTATCTAGTAATCCATCACCCCTTTATTTTTATTCATCCAAATATTAAGAGAACAGCTAGGAATAGACAAAGGTGATTAAAACATGGTCAGAGGTGAAGCAAATGCACAAAACATAGAAAGCAAAGTTTCAATTTCACTGAATCACAGCAATATAAAGAAAATAGTTTGGGACAGCAAGGGTGAAATTGTGCCCAGTCTGAAAGGGGGTGTGGGTGAATGGGTCACAAATCAGAAAAGGGGATTGAGATTAAAATAGAAAGGAAAGGAAGTGCAGATGAGTCTATGTGATGGTTCTCAGGTGCTGTGGTGGTTGGAAAATTATGAGAACTACTTCTGAGGGGAAAAATCAAATATTGTACTAAAATGAACAATGATGTACAAAAAAAATAATAGAAGACTTCAGACTGAATTGTTGATGATAGTCAAATAGTCAAATATGGATTTTGTTTCTTCTTTCTTTCTTTCCCTGTCATTGGACTTAATTTACTGGCAGTGACCACAATTTTTCATTGTGCCTTCTCTATACTTGCTTGTATTTTTGCTCTCATGTCTTCTACAGAATTTCATGTGTTCTATAGACATCCTTGCTGTGTTCCAGGAGGACATTTTCTTTTTGAAGGATTTTGACCTTTTGATCTTGGTACAGGCCATGAGTCTTTTCCATGGTACTTTGATTTTTGTATATTTTTTACTTGAGTGTCTGCTGTAGATTTCCTTATTGGTGCCTCTTCTTCAGTCTCTTCATCATCAAATTCATTTTCATGGTCACCTCATTATCACCTTTCTTTGTCATTATCACCAATGTCTTCATCGTTGTCTTTGATAGTAGCAAGTCTTACTTTTTTCTGTGGAAACTTGTTACCACTTCCAGGAGTAAAGTGCCTCCCAGATATGTTAAAGTTTCCTTACCTCCTCCTCTTCATCTTCAAACTGCATCTATCTCCACAGCTAGGTGTTTTCACTAATATGTACAGTCCCTGAACCATTCTTTAGTCAAAAGACCAAAGGTAGTTCTGTTGCAAAGTCTCAAGGGAGACTTTTGACTGTCCAGACATTTTCAAAGTTGTCACTCTTACTGTAACCAAACTCCCCTGTGATTAAAGAAACTAGTTCTCATTCTCATTACATGCCTTAAAGTGATCATCTTTGTCAGCCTTTAGCTCATAAATGAAAAGATAGTTCTGAGAGCCCCTGTCTATCCCTCTCAAATCTTCCATAAGGTGGTGGCCTGCACATAAGGGAGAGAGAAGAGATAGAGATAAACGGCTATTCTAGAGAACATTCTCTTGAGACAGAATCATGCCAAGGACACTCTGCTTCCTTTTTGGAGTTGACTTTTATCAGTATACTGGAGACATTTTTATTAACAATATAAACACTTCTGTGTAAGCCAGAATTTTTCAACCTTGGCACTGTGACATTTTGAACTGGATAATCTTTTACACTGATGATCTGCCCTCTGCATTTTAGGATGCTCAGCAGTAATCCTGGCCCCCATTCACTAGTTATCAATGATACAACTGCCTCTGTAGTTGCAAAAACCAAAAATTTCTCTAGATAATGGCAGTTATCCCCTGGGGAAGAAACTCTGCTTATATCTGAGAGTCACCAGTTTACAGTGTTTACAAGCACAAGGATTTACAGGTTCTTGACCTGCAGAAGCTGCTAGGAAGAAAGCCGAATCAGCATTCAGTAACTCCTGTTCCATATCACAGCAATCTCATATCCCCTTAAGGGACCATGTCTGTTCATATTTATCACTGCAAAGACATGGAAAAGATCAATGCTCAATAACTACAGCAAATATTAAATAAATATGTGGATGGATGGATGGATGGATGGATGGATGGATGGATGGATGGATGGTGGGTGAGTGAGTAGATGAATGGATGGGAGGATCAGTTGGTGGGTGGTCAGGTAGATGAATGGATGAGTGGATCAGTTGGTGGGTGGTCAGGTAGATGAATGAATGGGTGGATGGGTGGATGGATGGATGGATGGATGGATGGATGGATGGATGGATGGATGGATAGATGGAAAGAAAAACATGGATGATTAGACACAATGTTACTCCAGAGAAAGAAATGAGTTAGGTGGTGCATAGGGAAGAAAAGGGGATATTTTGCTCTTTTACTTAAAATTTTCTCACTTGAATTGCTTCAATATTTTTACTTTCATAATATGGAAACTCTAAAATGGTATGTTTTTAAAGCATTTAGAAATCAAACCTAGCATTTCACTTTTATAGCTGTTTCTTTAACTTGTCATTTTTTTTCTTTAAGTACAAAGGTGGCCTAGTTCAAAGCAAGCCTAGTTCAAATCTAAGCATATTGCCAAGTCTGAAGTTTGATTTTATTTCTTTTGACTCATGAGCAAACAGCCACAGAATATAAACATTTATGAGTAGAGTTTATGTTGGAAAAAAAAATATGCTTAGCACAAAAGCAGTCTGACACATGGCATGCCATTATATACAGCGACCTTCAGGACAGGGAGCAGACAGCCTGCATTTTAACATCCTGAAGTTCCGAGTCCGGCAGAACCTGAGCTGTACGGACCCTCAGGGCTCGTCCACTGGATGAATTCATGATGATGAAGTTTTGTGGGCCTGGTTTTGGTTTCTTCTGTTCTACTTTTGGGGGCAGGAAAAGTAGAGCTTTTGCTACATACTAGGTGCTAGGTGCAGTGCAAAGCCCTCTGGAAGGTCCTCCAGCTTCAGGGACTACAGACACTGCTTCTCTTGCAAAGAGGGAGCCCAGCACCTCAAAGCCATTCAGCAGCCCCTGTGCAGCTGCTCCACCCCTGCAAAATTCTCTTGTCCCTCTTTGCCACCTCTGAGGTTGTCTCTCTGTGCTGGGATGTGAGCACAGGGCATGTGCAGTGTTGTGCAGCGGTATTGTGGTTAGCCTGGGGGGCTGCTTAAGTAAGCATGGGAGCTGTGGGGGTAAGACAAGTGTGGGTAGTAACCACAGAAGTGGTCTCTTGAGGTCAAGGCTCCAGGAACCAGGAGAGTCTGGTCTAGGTGAGGGGGTTTGTGTACACGAAATTAGGGACATGCAGTGATACAGAGCAATCCATCTGCCTCAGTGAGCAAACAGATTCCCTTCGCCTCATCCTCCTTTGAATCGGTCAGTGCAGGAAGGTTGGACGAAGTGACCTTCCAGAGCTGAATCTGTCCTTCTAAAAATAGAAGCATCCTTGAAGAATCGAGAAAGGGGGGAAGGCTGTGGATGTTGAGGGCAGAACTGAACTCCCCAGAGCATTGTCAGTATGAAATTGTATTAATTAGACACAGGCACCCAACTCCATAACCTCAGGTAACTCTGAAATTGAAACTAAATGAACTGGGATTTTTCTCCTTTCATTACACTCTCCCTGGGCTGAAAAGGAGAAAGAGAATCATGTCTTCTGACCTATTTGAGTGTCTGCACGCTGTTGAGATGTCTTTCCCAGCAGAAGGAAAGGAGGGATCCACACCAAGAGTGGCAGGAGCTGCAGCCCAGTGAGACACCTTTGACAGTGCTGGGATCTGTGGGGCTGGGATCCTGCCAGAGTGGATGCTGGGTTATGTCCAAGGTAGGATAGGGCCAAGTGAATGTCCTGGTGTGTCCAGGTCTGTGGTGGATCCATGTCCAGGTCCTTGTTGGAGCCATGTCAAGAGGGAGGGGAGGGCCCCAGGAACCATGTGCTGGCCTGCACAGGTTGTCTGTAATGGGATGTAAGCACAGGGCATGTGCACATGTGGTATTGTGGTAAACTGGGGTGGGGGGGGAGAGGCGCTGTTTAAGTCAGCATAGCATAGGGACTATGGGGGCAAGATGATTGTGGGTGATAACCATTTGGAGGACTTTTGGGAGCCAATATGGGGTCTGCGGGCAGAACTGAAGTGGGGGGAGCCGGGCATGGTGGTTCATGCCTGTAAGCTTCAGTCTATGAAGCGGCTGGGGCTAGGGATTGCGGTTTGAGGGGGATTGTGGCAAACTGAGGCGGGGGGTACTGCTTAAGTCAGCATGGGGGCTATTGGGGCAAGATGAGTGTGGGTGGTAACCATTTGGAGGACTTTTTTGGGCCAATGTGGGGCCTGTGGGCAGAACTGGGGAGGGGGGCATCTTCAAGGGGCTATCTGGGGACCTGTGTGGGCTGTCAGTAGTGCTGTGCAGGAACACAGGGAACCTCTTTGTGAAGCTTTGTCCTGGGGACTGTGTATAGATTGTGATAGGAAATGAGTGAAAACTCCTGGCAGTTTTCCTGGAGGTCATGGATCTAAATCCTGGACTCTGGGACCTGTGTGAAGTAGTGAAGGCTTGCAAGAGGACCCCTTGATGGTAGCAGAACCCTCAACAACCTCCATAGTTTTGCCGTCTAAAGAGTGACTTTGCTTCCGTAGAAATAAGAAGCTTTCAAAGTGCAGGGAATTATTTTTCTCCATGTTATTGGCATGAAACTGGGTGATAATGGTTTTTCACAAGGAGCAGTCCTCTCCTCTCCCACACTGCCTGCAGCCTACCCTCAAGTACACCAGCTGATACTTTCTAATGTTTCCATTTATGCTTTCTCAACAGGACAATGTGGACCTTGGAGAATTGATGTTTTCCCTCTGCTATCTTCCAACGGCTGGCAGGCTGACCATTACCATTATAAAAGCACGGAATTTAAAAGCAATGGACATAACTGGAGCATCAGGTGAGAAATTCTCCCAATCAACCTTCCTCATATGGTTCTACTGTAGTAGAACTTTGTCAAGTACACGGTAGAGTAATAAACCACATGGTTTCTGGAGCCAAATTGCCTAGGTTTGATCCCAGTCTTAGACCTAATAGCTGTGTGACCTTGAACAATTCATATGACCTCTCTGGATTCACATTCCCCATCTGAAAATCAGGCTAATAATAGTATCTGACTCATTGTGTCATTGTAAGATTCAATGAGTTAATATACATACAGCCATAAGAAAGTGCCTGCACATACTAAATGCCACATATGTTAGCTGTCATCATTATTCTTTTTTAGGTCTTCTCCTTCATCTTAGTTGTGAACTGGAACTACTGTTTGTGTGTACTCATATAGTTTATCTAATTGGGTCTTTTCTGTAGATATAAACAACCCCAGGCTTCTTGAAGGTTGAGAACAATCCTATAAAATATATCTTGTATAAATTATAATAAAGATCTGTGTAAGTCTAGTTTTTCCAGTGTTTCAAGCATGTCCACTTAAATTCTATAACCTAACAAAATATGCCCCACTATGTAGTTATTGTGTAATTTCACAAGCACCTTCTGCAGGGGCTCTCCAAATGTGGTCACAGAAAACACAGTTCTCTGGTTCTTGGTCACTGGGCACAAAAGACATGGGGAATCAATGGATTCCATTTCCTGTACTCCATTTTCCTTCTAAGCAGGAAAGAGATACAATTCCCTTCTTGTCCTGGGTTATGGCAGCAATTGCTCATATAGCTGAGGAGAAAAGGTGAATTCCCACTGGGCAAGAACATAGTGGAACAGTCCCATCAAAGCAGAAACCAGCCATGTCTCCTGTCACCCCATCCCAGTGTGACCCCACTAGCAAGCCTGTGTCCTGTCTCTCCCTGACATTCTGCTTGCACTTTTACATCCCAACTGCGGGTAACTCTGGGGGCTCAAAACCCTTGCACTTAAGGAATCCACCCAGGAACCCCTCTTGTCCTTTAGGAATTCTGCTTCTCCCTTTCCCGAAGCCCTTGTCTTTAGGAAAAGATTGGGGGGGACTCAGAATCAGGGACCCACACCCAATTTCCATATGCCTTCAAAATGCCTTTGCACTTCTCATTCTGTTGCAGCTCAGCAAGTCTTGAATTCTGGAACATTTTGTGATTGGGTAACACTACTTTTAAATTCCATACTTTTCGAGGAGACAGAGCCCTATGCCCTTTCTTGAATTAATAACTTAATTATCCTAACTCTAGTCACTGCCCAGGCACCATATTAATTAGAGTTCTAAAACTTCAGTCTACCAGCACATAAAGAAGTTTTGTGTATCATAGTCCCTGAAACTCCACAGTGACAAAACTTCTGGTTTAAACCTACACCATTTCTTTCTTTCTTTTTTTTTTTTTCCTTTGGAGACTAGGTCTCATTATTTTTGCCCAAGCAACTGTAGGCTACATTGCCCAGGGTACCATGGACTCAAGCAATCCCCAACCTTAACGTTCCAGGTAGCTTGGATTACAGGTATACGCCACCACGCCCTGCTATTTTTTGGGGGGGAGGGACAAGGTCTCGTTATGTTGTCCCAAGCGGGACTCAAACTGCGATGTCTAGCCCCAGCCGCTTCATAGACTGAAGCTTACAGGCACGAGCCACCGTGCCCATCTACACCATTTCTCACACCACCACTGCTTCTCCTGTCTACAGATCCCTACGTGAAAGTCTCCCTGATGTGTGATGGCAGACGACTGAAGAAGAGGAAAACATCCACCAAGAGGAACACGCTGAATCCTGTTTACAATGAAGCCATAGTCTTTGATGTCCCTCCTGAGAACATTGATCAAATTCACCTGTCCATAGCAGTCATGGACTATGACCGGTGAGATGCCCGGAGCTCTTTCTCAGTACAGGTGTACTGCTCACGGGGCATGGAGGTCAGAAGGGAAGAGCATCACAAGCTCTAGCTAGTGTCCCAGCTGAAGCACATAGAAAGCAGATTGACAAGGAGACACTGTTTTCCTTGCTGTGTTGTGCCATGCTCTAGAGTAGGATTACTCAAACTCCTCTCGCTCTTCCAGCCTTTCCTATTTTATTCTCCTTCACCCCTGCCCACACACAGGCACACACACTTTTTCTCCTCATCCATTCCCACACATGCCCTGGAATCTCAGCTTGAAGAACTGCAGCCACACAGATCTTAATCTCTCAGGCAGTTCTTCCTGGAATGGGGAAGGCTCCACTCAAAACAGCAGAATGGCTACTTTAGCCAGACCATCAACATTTTTCAATATATAACTTTGTTCTTTTTTTCCTTCTCCCTAGTGTGTTTAATAAAGATCATTTCCATCCACTTAAGTCTGAAAGCAAACATAGAAATGTTCTCTTGAAAATGCTAGAATCAGTATGGATGACAGGGTACATTAAAATGTATAAGATGCTCGACTTTCTAATTAATATGGCACAGAAGAGATATTTATAGCCTGCATTGTAGCCGATTGTGTATTTAAAGGACAGATTTGAAAAACAGTCATTTTAATATGCAAAGGAAGTACCAACAGGGTATTATACATGTTAAACCAGCCATTAGACCAAAATGCAAAGTCTCTTTTTAATTGGAAACCTCCCACGTGGTCTGGGCACAATTATAAAAAAAAAAAAATCATTCTGACTTCCAAGATAATCTTACAAATATTATTTGTAGCTAAAAATCTTCCTGCCTACCCCTGAGATGTCAGTAAGGCAGCCTCATTGCCGTGAGCTCTCTTCCCTGCACTTGCCTGGGTGAAGCATAACTGTCTTCCACCCAGGGGGCACGTGGGTTGGTGCAGCTGCCCCTGGTGCAGCAGCCCACCCTGGGCAGTGGACCTTATCCTGTCTTCTCTGAATGGCACACAACACCCACAGGGTGAGACCACAGGAGGAGACGAGCCCACCAACCGTGGACGGGTAGGCAAGCATTTTTCAAGCTATTGCCAAGTTTCCCGCATCAACAGATCTGATTATGTGAATGCTGCTTCAATTTAATTCTCAGTAAACTCATGAATCTAGCCTGGAAAAACCCATGGCAGAATTCATGGAGTTTCTGCATGTGGCTGATTTTAATGAGCATAGACTCAAATTTCCTTCGCATTACTTCCCCAGCCTTGTCTCTCCCTTCCTACCTGCTCACAGACAGAAGAAAAAGCACTAATCTTTGCAGGGACACACACACACAAAGTCTGTGAGTTTGGACCCCAAGAGTTAAACAATGAGCCATATCATTCTAGTTACACAAAGGACTTCTGACTCAAAATGGCTAAGAGTGAAAATATGAGTCTGCCCAGGGAAATTTCAGAAATGTTGGCCCTAAAGTGAAAGGGGTTATGTTTTTCTGCAGTAAGAAAATCAAGTTGGGTCATAGAAATACAGCTGGGATTAGGAAGGAGGGAAGAGCAGGAGAAAAAAATGTTCTCTCAGGAAAGGGAAAGGGAAAGTCATAGAAGCCATCTCTGCTCTGTTCCCTTTGGAGCTGAAGGTTGTTGCTGCAGATACAGAGCTTCTCCTACCAGTATGTGGTTGCCTCCTGCAGGAGTTTGAGCAGTCTTTATCGCAAGAAACTCCTTTCAGCTGGGCCCCTTTTTGCTACATGGATTTGGGGAGATCAACCTAGTTCCAGAACTAGAGCTAGCACCAGGGAGTCCTTTGAAAATAGGCTTCTTAGGAACAAACTAATCCATGCCAGTGTTATAAAAGACACTGTGTGTGAGGCCCAGACTCCGCTCCTCCTCTCTGTCATACCCAGCATAATGCCACACATTGACTCTTCAGCTTGGTATAGAGTTTTAAATTAGAAAATGAAAAGAAGCCCTAATTCCTCTATTAGTTTGAGTAGTTGTTGTTGCCCTCACATACCAAAACTTTAAGAAAAAACTTTTGTGGGCCGTTTTCACAGTGTAGGTCACAACGAGATCATCGGTGTCTGTCAAGTAGGCAACGAGGCTGAGAGGCTGGGCAGAGACCACTGGAGTGAGATGCTCTCGTACCCTCGGAAGCCCATCGCTCACTGGCACTCCCTGGTGGAGGTAAGGCCCTTCCTTCTCCCACTGCTCTACTTTGAGAAAGGAATGAATGCTTTGTTGATGAAATGCAGAAGCAACCAAAAAAGTAAGTGTATCAGGATCTATGACAAGAGACAGTTTCCTTTCCTTATATTCCCTGGGGCACCATTTGGTATTTAAATAGTATTTAATCTGAATTTAAATCTAGGCTCCCCACTGGACCAGTACACTTTATTATTTTTTTTTAATTTTTAAATTTTTATTATTTCCTTAGAACATTGATCACATTTGTGTAATTATTGATCCCCTTTTTGAGTCCTCCCCCCTCCCCCCTCCCTTCCTCTGTCTCCCCTCTGGTCACTCCAACTCCCCTCTCTATGCAAGTTGGTTGATAATGTTGTTGGTCATGTGGTCAATGTTTGACCCATTGGACCAGTACACTTTAAACATAAATCAGGAATCAGCCCTCAATTTTACTATCCCTTTCGGAATAGGAATCTCTACCTCTGAGTTTTGGTGTTGAGTTGGCATTTTGGGATCACCTGCAGGAGCTGGGTGAGTGGAGTTTCCTGCCACCACAGAGTGGCATGTACTGGTATTGGAAAGAGCCCAAGACTTGCAGCCCAGGGCCCAGATCCAGGACTGTTTCTAGTACTAATGTGATTTGGGGCAAGCTGATTAGTAGAAGATTCAACTATATGATAAAAAAAAAAAATCCAGAAAATAGGAAAACACAAGCAGTAAGTGCTATTGATACAGGATTGTCCTTGAGAAAGAGGGAGAAGCATGACAGGGCTGTCAGATTGACCCCCACTGTCCCCGCCCCTGGTTGATGTGGCCAACATCATGGATGTCTCCAGCAGCAAATGAAGACTTACTTCTCTCCTAATAAGGCCTAGAGGAGACAGTCTGGAGTATTATAGTGACTCTATGACCAACAAGAGCTAGACTTCTCTTTTTCTGCTTCACTGACCCCTGTAGCTTTTATCTATTTCTTGAGGTCACCTCATTGTACCTAAGTGCCAAGTGTCACACGTGTGCTAGGCTATAGACAGGTAAAAGGTGACAAGCGTCAACAGCATACTCATTGTTTTTGAAAAGACTTTTCATAGCTATTTACATTTAACTTAGTCACAGAATTTAGTCACAAAGACGTGCCGGCAATGTATTCTTTTTGTCAGGTCAAAAGGTGCCTAGCTAAAGTCCAGAAAGGAAGGAGAACATGGACCCTGAGGAATGGGGCATCACTCAACTTCTTATTTTCCACACTCACTTGTTCACTTACTCCTTCACTTGTTCACTCATTCACTCACTCCTCATCGTACTTCTCATTTGTTCTTCTGTTCATTTTTGCTCCATGACTCACCCTCTATCGCTTTACTAACTCATTCTCTCAGAAATAAATTGCATTCACCTTTCAATGGTCAAATGCCACATTAGGTGCAGAAAATATAAATGTGAATAAAAAACTATCCTCTCCTTTGAAGAACATGCAAGACATAGGAGAGCTGGAAGATGGCGAGCATTAAGTGCACAACCATAGCCCTGGCAGCCACACCAAGTGCTGCAGGAGCATAAAGGAGGGAGGAGATGGTGGTGCTTAGATGAGATTGTCCTTGCAGCATTCTTCTGCCCTACTCTTGGTGAGTGAAGGGGACTGAACCCTGAGAACCTGTACACAGGGAACATGGGTTCTAGGCAGAGAACTTTCCTCTTACCCTCCCAATAGAGACAGCTCTTCTCCCTGCAAAGCCATCCTGAAAGGCCAGGAACAGAGCCTCACCCCGTGCAGGATCTGTTGCCAGTGACAACTGAGAGAGTCCTGTTAAACCAGACATGTGGGCATCTCTGGGAAGGTAGAGTCCCCATACCTGGGCCTGGGGACAAAGGGACTGTCTTCCTTTGTTGGAGATGGTGCAAAAAGAAGAGCATGGCAGGGCTAATAGACTGATTCTAAGTTTTAGGTCCTCCAATTGCATTCAAGGAGAGCATAAGGCCCCCTAATTTGCAAGTCCCTAAAGGTCATCTCTGTTTCTGGGACATGGAACCCAAGATTCTTTTCTTGCTACTCTCAAAATTAATCCCTAAGGGAGACCATAGACCCTATCAACCATTTAAGAGAAAGCTGCAGACTGAGACTGACTGAATTGCACTCCACTCCAGCTCTTGGTGGATCTCTCAAAGGAATCCATCCATGGGCTCATTAAATTGTCTGAACCTGTCACTAGCCATGGCAGTTAGAACAGTTTTAGTAGGTATTTTGTACCCTTATAAGTCATTGCTTCCAACTGCCTGCATTCAAATCTTATTTGCAATCTGGAGTGTCAAAATGAACTTCTCGGGATCCAGAAGATGGGGAGGTATTAACATACAACCCAAGATATTCATAGGAACCCCATGAATATCTTCATACTCTAAAAGGGGTCCTATTATCCACATGCACAAAGACAAAGAAAGCAGATTCTTAGTGTAAGTCATTTTTAATAGAATTGATATGCATGGAGATAAAGAAAGTAGAAAGGATTCCAAATTGAAGTTCCCAATAAAGCTCTCCAAATTATTCATCCCCTGTGGGCAAATGCTCAGCCAGATAGACTCAACTCAAAGGAGGGCCACTTTGGTCCAAAAGCTTGCCACAAGTTTATTTATTTATTTTCAAATAATAAAAGATTTATATGTTTTTGATTGCACATATGTATATACACACATACATATATGTGTGTATATATGTAAATATCACATCATTGTCTAGCCCGAGGCTTTCCCACCACCCCATCACCCACAGACCATCTTTATCTCCTGTGCCACAAATTTAAAGTATCTCTGACAAGGAACCACAAGAAAGGAGTTAAGCAGGTCCCAGAGAACTGGGACAGAAGTAGAAACGCAAAAATCAAAATGTACCATATAGTTACCATAAAATCAGGATAATGGCTCCCAAAGTCTCTGCCAAGGACCAGGGATACCCCATGTGTCTCTCACCCACATGTCTCTTTTAAGTATCTTTCCAAGTGTCTCTACATATCTCTCCTTTGTGTGTCTTCTCCCATAAGCTCCCTGTTCTTTGTTCCACCTTCCTTTATATAACCACTTAGCTCCTTCCCAACTACCCCTGACTCAGGAAGTCAGTTCATGGCACACTGGAACTTGTAATTCAAGGTAGCCGCATGTAAGTGGGGGTAGGGAAATGGTGTCCATTCAGTGCTTTGCAGTTGCTGCTCCCCCTTTTCATGGAGATTCCTCTGTATCAAAAGGAATAGGGATCAGAGCTGTATGTACTTTGGGCCTAGAGATGACCCTGACTTCATACAGGGTCTTCTACTTCATACAGGACAGGCCTTTCCCGGTGACTGACGAGCCCTCAGTGGCAGCTTGTGCACATCATACAACAGAAAGTGTAAAAGAGTTCTGTGTGACTTTGGTCATCTGGGAGCTATTGTTTAAATCCTGAGCCCTTGGCTTTTTGCAGATCTGTATTTGACAATTATGTAAGTAAGAAATAAATGTTCGAGGTTTTAAGCACTGAAACTTTGGGAGCCATTTGTTACAACAGTGAGAATTAATACAGTGGTCATTTCTCAACTATTATGGCAGAGCTAAGGGATGAAATGCCTGCACCCTTTATATCAAAGGCAAATCAAGGGAGATTGTCCCTGCCCTTTTGCTTCCTGTCTCTTCGAAGTAGCCCAGGAAGTAGCCCAGGAGATCCATCCTGAGGTGGAAAGTGGTACTTACCCTTTTAAACATATAACTAGCAGAACAGGATGGGGTGGTAGGGGTATATAGGGGTGGAGGGGGAGGAGGGAGGGAGAAGGGGTGGGAGAAGAGGATATTTGTACCAGATGAGCTGAAAAACAGAACTGAAGAGGTTGGCAGTGTTTGTCAGTAGCTGAAGGGTTGAGGCAGGTGGAGCAGGGCAAGTGGGAGCACTCACTTAAGAACCGGATACACTTAGATTCAAATCTTGACTGACAAAGTTGTTTACATTTTCCTTTTGAAAACTTGGTTTTCTCATCTCTAAGTGGTCATAACAGCGCCTCCTTCACAGAGCTGGTTATCAGGTTTAGACAGGCTGATACATGTGAAAAATCCCATGCATGTTCAGTCACCATCTCAGTTACAGTCATTGCTATCCGTGTTCAGAGAGACGGCTGCATGTCCTCATTCTGTCACACAAAGAAATATGATTTATAATGTTCTATGAAGGATAAAAGGAGATCTTGGAAATCCCCTACCTTGCACACCCTGGAGACCTAATATCTCCAATTGGGGCAAGGGTTCATTTTTGACTTGACTGGACATAGATGCAAATATTTTAAGTTAATTTCTTCTCCCTTTCTCTATTGATCTTGAAGATAAGTTACTATTATAGCCAGGCATGTTGGCACATGCCTTTAAGTGCAGTAAAAGAGCATGGCTGAGACTAGGAATCGTTTGAGTCCACAGGCTTGAGACCCAAGACCTGCTTGGGGCAACATAATGAGACCTAGTCTCAAAAAAAAATAGCTGGGTGTGGTGGCACATGCCTGTAATCCCAGCTACCTGGGAAGCTGAGGCTGGGGATCGCTTGAGTCCTTGGTACCTGGGGGCAACATGAGCCTGTGGTTCCCTGGGCAAATTAGCAAGACCTAGTCTCAAAAGAAAAAAAAAGTTTCTATTATACTCCCTCAGAATCTTTTAAATTTCTACATTAAAACAAAAACCGATTAAATCCCAAAGCATGTGTGTGTATCTGTGTGCATATATACTTGTGTATCTGTGTGCATATATACACATGTGTGTGCCTGATTGAAAGAAAGAAAGGAAAGGAGATAATATGACGTACTTAGGATTTGCTATGAAGAGGGGCTGGCCTGACAGCTGAAGCTTTATATGGCTTGGGGCTGAGGGACCAGGTTAGCACTGAACACTGAGCTATGCAGAGATCTGGCAGGCTGCTTGGGGCTGTATCCAATATAACCTGACCTTGCCAGGGCAGGTGGCAGATGGAGTCTTCAAAGCCAATGAATTCAAAATCCATTTCTCTCTCAAAGATTCTGGATAGCTTCACTGCGCACTCAAAGGTCAGCCAATACTGCTTCTTTTATGCTCCATGATGTCAAAGACTTGGGAAGCTGTGTGAAGCCTCCCCATCATGCAGCAGGCTGCCTGACTTGGAGACAGGAGCATCCTCTCCCATCCCTTACAGACTCTCAGGAGATGGCAGAGTCTTGGGTACTCCCTCTCTATAGCCCCAACATCCATGTCTGCACAAGAAGATGATATTGGACTGGCATCTTCAAAACTCTGCCTTCTTTCTGAACCTCCATGTAAAGCTGACCAACATCATGAATCCTGGAAGAATAATAGAAATAACTGCAGATTTTCATGGCCACCACTGAGTATTAACTGGTTTTACACTTGTGTAATAGGAAGACCAGATTCAGACACCATTAGGTTAAAAACAAATTTTCCTTTACTAAAAGAGCTCAAAACCAGAGGATTCACTGAGAATGTACAATGAAGATCAATAACATCATCATGACTGATGGAAGTGCAAGGTTCTAGACCCCAAAGTCTGCCTCAGATGTGGTTAAGTCTCCCTCTGTCCAAGTTCAGACTTTCGTAATATGCATACATAAGGTTTATGGGGTTTGATACCTGACTGGTCTGGTGGCCTGCTGGGACCACCTCACTGAGCCCAATATCCATGCAACTTAGTGTCTCATAGTCCCAGCATCATTGGGACCAGTTTTGGCACAGTACACATTGACATGAACAGGGTCTTCATCTCTTTCGGGAACAAGTTTGCAGCTATAGAAATGAAGGCAAGGATCAATTATGCAGACTCAGCTAGAAGTTATACTATTAGAACCTTTAAAGCAGTTCTAGATATTATTCATCAAGTGGCCAGCAGAGCTACCTGTGGTCTTCTGCTTGTCCAGATTGAACTAAGTTCACAGCTGGTCAGTTTGCTGTAGTCAGGGTTTCTGGAAAGTGGCAGTGGCGCTGTGTCTACTCCAGCAGGAGTCTGGAAAGTAGCCTTCCTGAGAGGGAGGGATCCTGGTAGCACAGGGACATTGACTCAAGGAACACTGCTACCGAAAGGATGCTGAAGTGAGGGAGTCAGAGACTTTGGCAGTGTGTGCAAATGATTATTCACAACAGATTTAGGAATTGGAGCTGTTCTCTGGAGAGGGGAGAGGTTGAAACTTCTTGAAAGTGCTGCTACTCAGCAAACAGAAGGTACTTGAGGTGCTCTCAGGCACCCCAGCTTACACCTTTAAAAATACTATGAACTTCAGTCCCCCAACAGCTGGGGGTGAACTGCAGCTGGTGATCACATGCTTTGCCCTCTGAAGGTATAGCTCCAGAACAGGGTGTGTATGGTGGGGAAGGGGTGGCAGTGAAGATGAGTAGTCAGTACTTGGAGAACTGCATGCCATTGCAACTTCTCCCTCATGCTATACTCCCACATACAGAGTCACACAGGCTAGCTCAGTATCTTAGAGACAAAACTTTTGCTCTGGATAGAGAGAACAAGAGTCAAATAAAGTGTGTTAAAATAGTGCAACAAGGTGTAAATTTCTTTTTATCTAAAATGGATACCATCTGGTTAAGGAACAAGAAGGGGAGGAATAAACTTCTTTACTATATCTATTTTCTTTCTTTCTTAAACTTTCTTCCCTGCTTCCTCCTTAGCAAGCTGGTGTCTGTGGGGAGCACAGATGCCCTTATGGCAGGGGTAGCCTGTGTGCTTTCACCTGGTAGGTGGGCTGTCCTGCTTGTCTCTAACCATTGGCTTTCATCATCACTGACTGTGCTGCTGGGTCTTCTGCAAGATGGACCAGCCATGAGTCAGCTCTTTACCTGCTTCTCTGTGGTCTGGTGGCACCTCCCATTAAGTGCCTGACCTAGGCAGTCTTTATTGCAGCCCTTGCTACAAGGTCACGTCTTTACTTGCTGCAATCCCTGAGGACTTGTCAGCCAGTATTGTCACCTTTCTACATCCTCTGGACATTCCAGGATGCATGGGAATTGCAGGAAGCTAAGCAATGTTACAGGCATTCTTTCCATGCCACAGACTTATATGGCCATTTCTACTTTGTTCCTCTAGCATCATGTCACAGAGGCCATGCATGCCTTCCATTTCTCCTCAACCCTTCAGTAACTCTGAGTTTCCAACATAAGGGGAAATACTAGGACTTCACATTAGAGCCTTCTTGCTTTAGCCAAGGGCTCTCTACTTTTCTTCCCAACTGATAGAAACCTTTCCTTCATAGCATGGGTCCACTTTTCCTGTGTCTTTTCTACAGATCTCCAAGGTTTCTGCATACTGAGTAAAGGGGACATTTGGAACTTCTATGCTTCTCTTTTCTCTTGGCTTCAGAGGAGACTTGTTTCAGGAAGAACTAGATGATTATTGACCTTTCGCCATTAGCCCTTGGCTTAAAGCAATGTGTGGCATTGATTCTTTGAATGGAGCAGCAGTCCTTATAGAAAATCGAAACACTGTCCCTGTAATGGACTAGTATTTGATGAATGAATGAAAAGATTAGTGAATGATATGTATAATAGAAGCAACTGAATCCCTTTAGTTCTGAAGTACCATAATTCCCCATTCAATGGAATCTACAGTAGAAGTCAGTTTTGCTAGGTGTGAAAGGTATTGCTTATGAATTTGCAGTGAGCTATTCAAATGGAGATGGACCTTACTAAGCACCAAGCTCTGGCTGTTATTTCCATCTAGAAGAAGGACTTGTGAAGCAGTCCTTTCCTACCTTACTTCCCATGTGAACTGTCACCAAATGATGGTGACTTTATAATTTGAACGATAGATCTGACAGGTTCACAAGAGTAACTGAGGCATCTTAGTAAATCATGAAAGACAAGGTATCTAGAACACTTCATATCTTCTTTCATAAGTGATAGAAGAAGCGAAACACTGTTGAGCATCTTGGGGCAAAGGACATACTTCTAAACCTGAATGAAGCCTGGTCTGGAGTTGACAAAACATTCATCCAGGAGGTGACAAGGACATTAATATACACAATGACTTTTCTTACCAGGCAAATGTTTCAGAAGTAGTTTTCTATAACATAATGATTTGCTCTACCTACATGTGAAGATAAAACAGAGAAAACTAGTAGAAACTATTTTTTAATCAAAAGGAAGAACTAATAATTGAACTTTTTATCCCCAGAAATAAGCTATTTATACTAGTAGACATTAGTGTACCATTGAAGGAGAACAGAATAGGCTATCCCTATGTGTGCCACTTTGCCATGTGGATTGTTTCGATCTGAAGGCAACTAAGATTCAGTACATTGATGAAAAAAAGATTTATCTCTTCCTTAACTACCTATATGAATTTAGAAGGGTTTCCTGGCCAAAATAAACAACACTTCTAGGGATAAGTTTTTATCTGAATGATTTATCTGTGTGTCAGAGAAGAAACCTACTCACCAAACATCTCTTCTTCTTCTTCTCAGTATCCTGTGACACTGTATCCTCCTCCCTCTCCTTAGACCTCTATCCCATTCCTTAGCTCAGGATGGCATATAAGCTTCAATTGTCCAGCTTGCCCTTTTGTCTCATATCTTTCCACTTGTGAAATTAAATTGTTTTCCCTGCTACTCTGTCCTTTATTATAGGGAGTTTTGAACATCTCTGCCCCAAGTCTAAACAAGTAAAAGGAAAAATGTTTTCTTCCCTACAGCAGTATCCATAAACACCTGTAAGACCACTGAAGCAAAACTCACTGCAAAAAATCATAAAAAGGTGTTTTATATCTAGGATCTAAAAAAACATTAAGACCTGTTTGAATTTGTACCAGTTCATATAAGTGACCAGAATGCAGTTAGGACAAACAATCATGGTTAATCTTAATAGGTCATTGTAGTTCCAGTTGTCAAATGGTTCAGTAGATAAGACTAAGGGCATGCAGTATTTTCCAAGCAAGTTGTCTTCCTTGTATTGAGTTATCTGTAAAAAAGAGAAGGAGACAAAGAGAAGCATTTTCTCAGCTTCAGCTGGGATACAAAACCAGTGAAGGAAACAATAGGATAGGCACTAGAGATAAAAGAAAGGTAATAACACTGTGTTGAAAAATAATATTTCTACCCAAACAGAAAGCCAACTGCATCTTGACTCTTGAGATATGAGCCCAAGGTGAATGACCTTGCCCCAGCAGTCACTGCCTTGTCATATTCCTGCTGTATATGTGAATAGTAATTTTTAAAAAAAAGTGGTTAACAATGGACTACAGCCTTCATACTCTCCATCTCTAAGAATGGCATTCCAAGATGACTGCTTATATAATGGGGCAAAGGATCAATTCTTTTCTCCATAGAGGAAATGAACTAGAATGATTTATGCAAAGCTCTGAAAGATCCTACCTCTTTGTGGTATCTGATGAGAGAATACTTCTGGGGTAAGGTGGAACATACTGGTAGGAGACTTCCAGGAACAACTTCCTTCTCCTGGAAATGAATCTTTCACGAGATGTCCCTGTTGAATACTGTCTCCCACTTGTCACCAGAACAACCTGTTAATAAGATAAGCTGAGTTTACTGCTTTCCTGGTATTAGAAGGGGAAGAGCAAGGTCTAGTTCACTGAGATTTTGAAGTATGTTTTTAAGTTGGGTCTATGTATATAGAAAGAGAGAGAAGACAGTCTGGTTAGGATTAGATAAAGATATGGGGAAACCTGGTTAGGATTAGATAAAGATCATGATCTAATTGTTAGGTAACATAGTAATATGAGGATTTATGAGACCAGAATTCAAAGAATTTGGGGGTATAATCTGATTATTTTTAAGTAATCGTTGATAGTCTTTTGGGAAGTCTCTGTGATGAGCAATAATGTTATTTGCAACTTTTATCTCGCTTGGCAAGTTTCCAAATTGGTAAAGCTAGGTTTATGAAGACAGTAATAAAAGTCAAATTAATGTAGAATGTATTTTGTAGACATCAGTATATGAGGCTCTAGTTTTTCATGCTCCAAAAACAAAGAGCAGGAGAACTGAAAAGAACCCTGCCAGTTCTGCAGGTACTGCATAGATAATGTGAACGCTTGTTAGTTGCCATCCCAACATTAGCTCCCACTTGTTGATGACCCTGCTTTCTGATTGGGGATTCCAGGGAACCTGTCTCCATACATTGTTTCAGTAATGGAGCAATAGCCTTAGTACCAGGCTTAACTAGTCAAGCAAACTGGAAGGGAAGGAAAATTTCTCTCTACCCTTCTAGGTTCTTGTCTGGAATACCCCTTATAAGAGACAAATTAAGTGGAGAAAAAACAAGCATAATGTAATTTTGTACTTGTAGGAACTCCAAACATATGAACCCAAAGAAGTGACCAAAACAAATAGTTTTTATATCTTGTAGACAAAGAAACAATAAATTGTAAGAAATTGACAAGGCAAAAAAAAAGTGTGGGGTGATAAATTGGTAAAGAAGGGCTGGTTTGTTGGTATAATCTTATGGACCCTGAATTCCTTATCTCTGGTAATAAAGAATAAGAACGTAGAAGAAGGGTACCTTTGACGTAGGATATTTATCGTCTGCTTTCAAGCCACAAAGGAGGGTCATTGTTTTTCTACCAATTGTCTCTCAAGTAGCTTTAACTTAAAATAATCAACATGCCAAAATGTAGACTATTTTTGGGTAGCCTAAGTTCCATCACAACTGTGGGGATTAGCACTGCATAAGCTGATTAAGTCTTATAGACTTATACAGTATTATAGAATATTTGGTGTCAATGCTTGAATAAAGATACTCTCTTTTTGCTGTTGGATGTAAACAAAGAAACATGTGCCTATGAGCATCTGAGGTCTTTGTGGACCCCTAGAAAAGCTAAAATGTTGAGACCTGCAGGGTAAGGTCAGGACCTAGGCAGAAGAATAGAGACAAAAAGAATCTAAACCCTCAGTGATATGACCAAACTGCTGGATCAGGCCTCTCCTGAACATGGTCTACCTCTTGTCCTTGAATATGTAAGCATATAAATCTCCTTTGCTTTGTAAGCAAAATGTGGTAGGATTTTGTTTATTTATTTTTATTTTGCAATTTTCTTACAATATTAGTCACATTTGTATGGTTGTTTTGTACCCTTTATTCCCCCCCAACCCCTTCACCCCCAAGGTAGGATTTTGGATTAATAAAACAGAATATATCTTTCATGGGACAAAGGTGAATACTCACTCTTATTCCACCTGATTCCCCATTGAGTGAAGATAATCATTCCCCAAACTGCCATAAGATTAACTCTCTTCTTAACCACTATGGTTTGTCCAATACCTAACAAAGTATGTGGTGGTGGTAGACTTTCAAATAGACTTTGTAATGAAACAAACTATTGGTGCTTGGTTAATTAACTCCTGTTAATTAAAATAATTAACAGGATTGTTTTAACATAATCCTGATGCTAAAATAATCACCATTGGAGGTGAGACTCCCTACACACAAATATTCTCTAAAGTTAGGGAAAACTGCTTTCCTTTAGCATTTATATCATATTTCTAGTTACACAAAGAACATTCAAATCCTGCATGGATTTGAAGGACCCACAATTTTTATTTTATTTTATTTACTTTTAGTATCACACAACACCATTCCTCTTTGTATGGTTATTGGTCCCCTTGGGGATGCCTCCCCCACTTCCTGCTCTTTTTGGTCATTCCTTTGTCTTTACTGTTTGCTGGTCCATGTTTAACCCTTAAGTCTCTTTTTTCTGGAGCAATACCTTTTTCCTGGAGCATTGAGAATCAATGTTCCTGGGACGTTTCCAGTCTTAGCTTGTGTCGGACAGCCCATCCAAGCTCATTTGGAGTCCAGCAGTGCCAGTTCCACTATTCTGTACATCTCCTCCATTCTTTCATTAGTTGAAAAATTCCCTGCAGGAGAGAGTTGTTGATTGATGGTTGAGTTGGTTGGTCTCCTAGTTCATGAATTGCCACTTAACTGTCGGACTGCATCCCTATTCCTGTGGCCTTCCTTCCTCTGTCCAGAGGGTGTACACCTTGCTTTTGTTGGAGGCTTCTCTGAGTCATAATTCTGGCTCCTAGGCCCTGTTGAAAGTGACAGTGTTGGAGTAATCTTGATGGTTGTCTCTGGAGTTGGTCTCACAGTCTTGTGTTCGATAGTTCACTACAAGTTCTTTTTTGGGTTCTACCAAGTGGATATTTGTGTCCAGGGCTCTTAATAAAAACCCTCTCATCTATTTCTTCTGTTGGATTGTTTATGGAGTTCTTGTTTCTGATGAGGACTGACTGGAGTGGGAGTAGTCCAGAGGGAGTGAAGTGTCACCCATCCCCTCCATCCTTACCCTGACAGGGCTTCCCCTGCCTCCTGAGTGAACCAGAAGGCTCCCGTGGGGTGCCTTTTTGGGGCTGTGGCCCCCAGTACTGGTGGTGATGCATTAAAATAGATATTGTTAGTATTGGTGGGTGGAGACTTGGAGAAGGGAAGTTCAGCCTTTTCTCCAGAAAAGAGGATTAAAGAATCAGGGAGGGAACAGAATAAAAGACATAGACGGAGACAGAAGAGTAGAGAACAGAATAGAGGAGAACCAAGAAGGAAGGGGCAGAGAGGAGCAAAAGGCCTCAGAGCTGCCACTGCCATGTGGGGCATCAGGGGAGGGAAGAAAGCCAAGTTGCGGGCTTCCATTCCCAGCCCAGGCTGGTGAGGAGCCTGTGGAACCATGTTGGAGAAACTTGTGAGCTGTGTGAGCTGTCTTGGAAACGTGGTACTTGAAAACTTGGTTTAATTTTGAAACTGCAAAGCTTGAAAGTCTTCTGGAGAACTAAAGAGAGTTTGCTGTGTTGCTGTTTTCAACATGAGATGTCTGAAGTACTTGCTGTGTTGCTGTGTTGAGTGAGTTTTGCTGGTGCTGGACCACTTTGGAGTTGGAGCTGAAAGAATGCCGGAGCATTTTAGAGAAGACAATGCCATCCTGCTCTTCCTTGTTGGATTTGAATCTCCTGCTTTCAGAGAAGGATCGACGATGCCATCTTGGCTTCTTCTAACTTATAGTGAGTGGAGCTGTGTCTTTGAAGAAGGAGCGGTGGCACCATCTTAACTCCTTTATCCAGCTTACGGTGTGGCAGTCGCCATTTTGTGGTTGCACATGGTTACTGCAGCCATGTGAACTTTGGACTAGAGACTGGACTCTGTGGTAAGATTATTAAAGGGGTTCCCTCGTACACCTTGGTGATTCTTTTCTTATTTGTCTTTTATTAAGTAGATTTGTTTTTGCCTCCCTCTTAAGGTTTATGTGGTCTTGCTACTGCATGCACGGGCTGGGAAGAACCTGGTATATGGCTAGGGCTATTGCTCCCCTTTGGAAGTTTGGTTTTCATTTTGCCTCTTTTCCCATCTGATATCATGCCCACCTCCCAAGCCCTGGCCCTCCCGTCTAGGACCCTGAGCCCAGACAGTGGAGATCCTGGTCCCAGAGGATTTGGCTGGTTTGGTGGTAATAAAGCCACAGGGTTAGAACCCATGTGGTTGCCCAAACTTTCCATCATAGGATGGCCCCTTGGGTTCCTTAAGTGTGATAGCAGTTTCTCCTACCATGTACTACCATTCATTTATTTTGAATGAAAATGAAAACCTATGATCTTTGTATAACAGTATTTTAACAATTCTAACATTGTCTTTTTATCCTATGTTTATCTTGTTTAGAAAAAGCTCAATTGTAAAATGAAAGTCTGTGATCAGTAGCAGTATAATTTCATATTTTACCCCCATTTTAAAGTTCAGAGCATAAAATGTGATGATAGCAACCATCAAAATGCTTTAAAATAAGGAAAGGGACTTTTCTATAAAACAGAGGGAACATTATATATCACTGAGGTTTACATAATGCTAGCTTGACTTTTAGGGATAAAGGATGATGAAACCATGTGTTTTCTTACCCAGCTCTTATCTATCGAAGCCGTAGAAAGTGCCTCAAAAACACAGGTGAGTTATGTTGAAAGAGGCAAATTCATTAAAGAAACAGATGGGAAGGCCGGGCAC
>PVHY01002099.1:0-13165 GCA_004024945.1 Uropsilus gracilis | reverse complement strand
CTTTCTTTGTTCAAGTTTTGTCCCTGAACTTTTTCTGTGTTATGCTAATGTCCAGTCCCCAGCTTGACTCCTGCAGAGGCCAGGTGAGCTTCCCCTTGGCCTCTTCATGTCTGGTCATGGAAGAAAAACCACTTTGAAGTTCATTTTTCTGATAGTCCTTCCTTAATTCTCTGTTGTCCCTTCATAGAAAGGTTTATTTATCTCCCTAGCCTAGCTCTAGCAGGTAATCTGAGTGTCTCAATAGCATTATGAGTTACTCTCAGATTGTCTAAAAGAGAAACAGCTATGAGAGGAGCAGGAACATAGAGGTGTGAAAATTTTTTTTCTTAAGTGAGAATCTAGAGGAATGTACTTAAATATCATACATATTGGTAGTGTTTGTGTTATCAGGCAAGGGAGAGGCTTTCCCCTTTATAAACTCAATAATCCCCTGCCTGCTTCTACCAGGCAGAGTCAAACCCTAACCTCCTGCAGATGAATACCTTTCTCACAGACTGGTCACCTTTGTTATGCAGATTCTAGCCGCCCCTTCTCAACTCCCTACCCCAGAGACTGGAGAGAAAAAAAATCAACAATGCAGTTTACAACTTATTGCTTGCCTCAATTTACCCTTTGCAGCTCCTGCAGCCTAAAGACATCCAATATTTCTAGGTGTGGGTCCTTACTGCCACCCCCAGCCTTTTTTATATTTTCAAAAGCCAAAACAAAACTCTTAGAGTACAGACTAATTTATTACTAAACAAAGTGATTTCCTAAGTATTTACTACAGAAAAATAAAACATGTAAGAAAAACCCCAATTATCCCAACATTGTCCAAAACCTTCAGTCTCTTAGTCCTGTTGACCTTACCACTTGTCCAGTCCTTCAGAGTTCATTAACATGTGCTCCAAGAGTATGGCATCTGTCTTTGGCATGCTTCAACTTCTAAGCATGAAGATGAAGATGTGATACTGTCCTCTCCTTGATGTAGTGTCCTCTTCACTTTAGATGGTAAAAAGAAACTCTGAAGAACAGGAACCAATAGTAGATTCATCAAGGCCTCCTCATGGCCTCTCCAAAAAATCCTTATGCTCACTTTAACACATACACTTGGCTTAACCATACTAAAGCCGTGAGTCCACAGGCTTGGTCCTATAGCCAGGTTGCCCACCTTGGCCATGCAGCCTGAAACTTACATTGTCCTTCTCCCCAGAATATTAACCCATAAATGGCTGGTCCCATTCCTTGTTCTCAGCCCAATATTTATACCCTTCCTTCCAGCCAATTCTTGCAACCAAGAAGCCTCTGGAGGAAGTAAGACCAAACTAGTTGTTTTTTTTTTTTAATTTGCAAATCTGCAGTAATAGGAGAATAGCTAGCTCCTTATCAAATGTGTGTATCAATGATGTTAATGGTACTGAGGTGGGGGGTAGGCACCCCCAGCATCATTTGTATCAAAGAAAATTATCCCATAATCTTCCAAGTTCCTCCAGGTTAGAAGTAGTCAAACAAGCATCATAGAGGTTGATAAGATAAATTAAAAAATCAAATAAAGTTTAATAATAACAAACTGCCTCCTGTATACATCCGAGAAACTCAGCACCACTGAAAAACTTGTCCACAAGTCATCAGCTGCTGTCTTAAATAGCTTAACTAAGAGAGAAGGATGTGGAGGGTAGATTGAGACAGGGGTGAATTAGTGAGAGGAAGAGAAAGGAAAAAATTCAGTTAGGACTTTCACCCAGGAAGGCACAGTAAACAAAACACATGCAGATTAAATTCTGTTTTCTTTACTGAAAAAATATAAGAAGATTAGGTGTTCCTGGTCACACCCTTAGGTGTTCCTGATCACACCAAAAAAAAAAAAAAAAAAACATCTTTTTTGAAGGCAACCTCCACTCCGCCTTCAGAATCCCTATCATAAAATCAATGTTTTTGCTGAAGACATAAAGTTTACTGGAGAAAAAATAGTAAAAGCAGTCAATAAATTAAATGCTACCCAAAAGGATACAGACTGACTAAAATTAAACATTGTACACATTCTGGATTTTCCTACCATTGTTATTGCTTAAAGAAGTAAATGAAAAGAGTATGGAGACATGGATCCAAATAGTGCTTTTGGGGGGGTCTTGTTTGCATTCTCCCTCCTGTTGACTAGAATCAGGGTCACAGTAAAGAGCAAAACTTATTTGGAAGAGGCA
Source organism: Uropsilus gracilis (assembly GCA_004024945.1). Classification (NCBI taxonomy): domain Eukaryota; kingdom Metazoa; phylum Chordata; class Mammalia; order Eulipotyphla; family Talpidae; genus Uropsilus; species Uropsilus gracilis. The sequence continues at coordinate 10,985 of PVHY01002099.1, read as the reverse complement.
GCAGCTACTAGTGAGAAGAAGGTGAGCATGGAGAAACTGACCCAATCGTAGAGGATCCACAGAGTACAAAACCAAAAACTAAGAAGAACCTGCTGTTTTCCCAGCCTTGTCCACACAAGCAAGTAAGAGGTTCCAGTGGTGGAGACTGTGGCTGCAGGTACAGCCTCTGACAAAGAGACCAAGAGTCAGGCCAAGATTCAGGTGAGTTTCTGGAGTTAGAAAGAATGGTGGCAGCCTTCTTCATGGCGAGCTTTTAGGACGGAGGTGGGATCCAAGCAGGATCCCCATCTTGATAGGCTTGGTCAATCTGGTGGAGATGAAGGGTGTGCAAATTTAAGTTACTTTGACACAAACTCCAGGAATGAGTTTTCAACCATAGCTATGAAAGATAGCGTGAGAATCCACAGGCAGGACAGCCATAGGTAAACATCAGAGTGATCCAGAGAGTGATGTCAACATTCTATTCATAAGTGAGTAGTTGGGAGTGGCAGAATCTGATCTTTCACTACCATTTTAAATTTTATGTTCTTTAAGGGTTAGGAATGTTCACTCTCAGGATTAGTGATAATGGCTTTTATCCAACTGCATAAAACCAATGGGCACTTCCATTGCTCTTCAAGTATAGAACCGACATTCTAGGCTTACCTAAAACTAAATCTTATGTAAGGAATAAGGATCCAGAGGTCCTTGTAGAAAAATAGTAACTCAGGGATACATTTTACTCTCCAGACAACCAGGGGGAATGGAGATAGTGCCCTCATTCAGAATCTAAGCCACCCCTCTGGACCTCACCTGTTCTACCTCTGGTCCTGCTTCTGCTTTCACATATCAGTGGACATGACAGAGTTAAGAGCAAAGGCCTTGAGAAACTTGTGCTTCATTACAGGGAAATGGCTTTTGCTCCAGCTGCCACTGCTAGAGGAAATGCTTGAAAGCAAGAAAGAGAATAATAGAAAAGGACTTGAATCACATGGGAATTTTCAAGGGCTACTCAGCCCAGAAGATGTTCCTCTTTACTGCCTGAAGCCAATAATTCTCTAAAGCCCCAGCACAGATGTATCTTTCTTCACTGTCTTTATAGATTGTGTTTGAATACCTGGGAGCCCAGGCTATGGACTTGCTCAGTAGCAAAAACTAGGGACAGAATTAATAATAGCAGCAGCTCTGAAGATGCAGTACTGAGCCCATGTAAGAGTTGAGGTAGATGGTCTCTGAACTTCATGAGAGCCCTTGAGCAGTTGCAGATAGAAACCACTTTAACTCTTTGATTAGTGAATCAACTGGAAAGACCAGAAAGGGGATACTATAAACCAGGCACCAATGGGGGACTGTGAAAAAATGACACAGATCTGGGGCTGACTCAGGCTTTCCCCACTCCTCTCCAGAAAGTCTTGGAAATTCAAACCTGAACCCCTTCTCCATCACCACCCCTCCAGACTCAGAGAACGTTAGGTGGTGTAGGGCTGGAGAGAAAACTGCCCCCTGCCCCTCAATCAGTCACAGTAACATAACATCAGATTAGTAGGAGAAAAGAGTAAATTTAATTACATTTGTATGGAGAATCTATATAAGTATAGATTCTAAAGCAAGTGGGGTGAAGTGAGGGAAATGCCCTGAGTTGAGGCATGGGATAGGAGCCCAAAACTTCAGGGAGAGAGAGGGGACTCTGTGATGAGAATAGGGGGAAATGAAGACCACATACTCTATACATAGAATAGTTAGAACTGCCATTAGGTAATTTTCTCTGGTAGTTATTTCTGATAGCATCCTAGTTCTGGATAATCCTCTCAATTTTCATTTGTCCAGATAGTTAAAGGAGTTTTTTTTGTGAAGCAGCAGGACCTCAATTGACTTCAGCTCAAAATAATCCACATACCAAAGTAACACACCTTGGAAAAATCTGTACTTTGGTGACCTTGGCTTTTATGACCCTGTGTTGCTGAATGGATATTTCTGCTGAGTGGGATAGATTGAGAAATGGCATAAAGCTCCATGAGGATGACCAAGCTGAGAGAAGAAGTTTGAGAGAGAAAAGTGGTAAAGCAGCTCATAGACATAGGCTAAGGAGTTAGTTGATGTTGGAGAAAAGGGGGGGGGGAGCGGAGACAAAAGACATTTAAACACACCAAATTGCATATATGCTGAGATTTGGAGTCAACTTTGCTGTTGGGCAACAATATCATGTCTTATCCCCAAGCAATGCTCCATGAGGTAACAGAGATGAGTGTTTGGGCTGCATTACAAGAGCTTGTGGGTCTGGCCCCCCAGGCAGATGGTCCATAGTGCCCACATGATTCTAGAATATGTGTAATCTGCTGCTCATCTGCGTGTATATGTACAAATTTAAATTTGTTCTTAGTAAATTAAAGCAGGCACCTAAAGGCTTAAGTTAATTAACATGGTGGTCTCCAGTGTGATTTTTTTTTTTTATTTTCCTGAAAGCAGATCTAATCTGGGAACTGAATATGTAAAATAGATAAACACAAGAGCTACTGTGGTTGAAGTAGATACAAACTGAGGAAAGCAAATCAGTGAATTGGAGAGAAAATCATGGCCAATTGAAATCCCTGGGGCTGGGACACAGCCACTTATGTGTTACTATGTCAAACAGGAGGGCAGCTAAGCCAGTCCTGCCTCTTGGAGCAATTTACTCGAGCAAATTTACCACTTCCCTGAGGACTGGTTTCCTCCTCCATGAAACGGGATATTGATAAGTAGGCTTAAATACCTGTTGGGATGAATTGTTGATACAATATTTGAAAGTATTAAGCATAGCATCTGGCAGTGAAAGGTATTCAATGGGTTCAATGAAGAGGAAAATACAGCTCCAACTTCTGAGTCTGATTTTTGATGATGTTATCATGGTGCTCAAATAGTAATAACTTTTTTGGGGATATTCCAAATCTCTCATGTCCTGGCTAATGGAATTTCCAAATCTTCACAGAGGCTCAGATGTCACAACATTAAGGTGCAGCATAGGACTTTGGGAATGTCAGTGCACACTGGGCTAGAGTAGTGTACCTCTAGTTACTGTGCTGGGCTTGACAATAGTACACACATGTGCACCATGGCACACACAGATATGAAGCAGAAACAAAGATTTCATGGAAGAATACACAAAACTTTTGAAAATTTTGTACTTCACTTAAAAAAAATATATTGGTCACATTCATTAAATTGATTTTACAAGCCCAGAATAGGTCATGTTCCACAGGATGCGAAACACTGGCATGTAGACTATGCACCTTTAGAAAGGCCAGTATAATTCCTATGCAGCGTGGGAGTCATAGGAGGAAAATGTAGAATCATAACCAACTGCATACAATTTAGGGTCACCAGAATGCTGCTTCTACAAAGGCCAGAACTCTTAGCTTTTCATGTACTTATTTGTTAGGAACCAACACCATCCTGGGTTTGGGTTTCTCTGCGTAGGCCACTGCAGGCCTGACTGTGCCTCCTTATTTGCATGAACACAAATAGATTGTTGTTATCATAAATATTTAACCTTCTGGTTTGGAGCTATGCTTAGCCTTCCATTGCTTCAGCAGCCTGGAGACACCAACTGTGTGTTTATAATGGAAGAAAAATGTTGGGTAAAGTCACAGAAGGATGGAGGAGGTGATCCTTGTTGAATGTGTATCCCTGGCGTAGTAGCTGGCTCCATATCTCTGCTGGCTACTGGGTGCTGCTTTTGGTGCTAAGGACACACCTTCAAGGGTTCTGGTGAGGATGTCTGACAGCAAACTATATAATTGATAATTTCAAAATCTGTACAGAATCTGTAGAGGAAATTTTCAAGGATTCTCCCCTCACCTCCTTTGGCTGATCCAGTGATAACTTGCCCCGAGTAAGATAAGCAAAAAAAACAGATTTAGTTTTGTATGTACAACATAGAACCTAGTGAATGATGTAATATATAGCTTTTTGGCAAAGAAGCAGTAAGTCTGAAGAACAGGCAGGACAAAGACATTCCTGTAAGTTCTAGTTTAGACAAGGGCTTGAGTGAGCTCAGCAAAGCTTGTTTATGCAACTTCCTGTCCCTGTCTCTGATAAGGGTGTCTCTCCATCTCTGTGTAGCAAGGGTGCCTTTTCCACAGAGATTCAGTGCCTGCTTTTAGGAGATAGGGAGGTTTAGGGTATCTTTCATTCACTGACTATCTTTAATTTTAAAAAATCTGATACACTATTTGGGCTCATCTTGGGAGACCTGATCTGGGACCCAACAGAGCAGAGATAAGAGCATTCCTAAGCACCTATAAGAGAAGCATAGAGACTGGAGACACATGCTGATCCACTCCAGCAAGCTCTTGACATTGAGTTGGAATCCTCTGTTGAACAAAGAGAAAAAGGGGTTTCCAGGAGAAAGGTCAATGGGTTCAAAGGCAAGAGGAGGGCAGGTTCCAGGGACACCAAGGAGTTCGGGGTGACTGAAGCACAGGGTATGTGGGAGATAGCGATGCGGCCAGGAAGGGAGGGAAAGGTTTGTTCAGCCATAACATGGAATTTGAACTCCTGCTGAATAGTAAGAGAGCGTTGGGAGGATTTTCACAAGAGCTGCAGCATGCTCACTTTTTAAGTTTTAGAAGACTCACAGCGACCGTGTGGAGGAGCAGAAGTGAGGGAATGAGGCTAAAGTCAGAGGCCATTGTAGTGGTCAAGATCTGCTATGCTAATGCTCAGGCCTGAAGAAGGATGCAGGAGTAGGGACTGGAGGAGGCACAAGGCCACTCATCGCCAGGACAGTCAGCACTGCGTGAGCGTGCAGAGCAGCAGGAAGACAGGGTGTATAGCAAATGGACTTCTACTCAAGCACTTCTTTAAAAATGGTTCTTGTGAGGGATACAGGAAAAACAAACAAATGGACAAGAAAAATTTAAAACTGTCAACAGAACTGAAACACAGAGTAAGAGGGGGGAGGAGGGTGAAAAAAACGGGGAGGGGGCGGGCACAAAAAGATTAAGATAGTTGATGAGTGATAAGGTAATGGGAGAGCCTTGGGGTAGACAATGATATAATATATATGTAGATAAATAGACAGACAGACAGATAGACAGGTAGACAGACAGACAGACAGACAGATAGATGATAGATAGATAGATAGATAGATAGATAGATAGATAGATAGATAGATAGATAGATAGATAGATAGATAGATAGATAGATAGATAGATGCAATCAATAAAAAAATAAATTAAAAAAATAAAAATGATTCTTTGGCATTGTGCCCCTTTCCTCTGAATCCCTTCAAATCTCTTAAATACCTTAATGAGAAAACACTTCTACTCGCATGTTCCCACAGCATAGGCTGCTTGGGCTGCCCCCTGAGCTTTCAGTTTCCTGTCTGTGTCCCCCTCCTCCAGGGGAGCAGGTTCCACAGAGCAGAGGAACCTGGGGCATCCAGTTTGGAGACAAGAATAGAGGGAAGAAATTAATTAGTGAAAGTGGACAACCCCAAGTTACTTGACTAGAAGGGGAAAGCAGAGGCTAGGACAGCCAATAGAAAAGAATGAATGAAGGGTTTTGAGAGAGGATTTTTTTATAAACTGAGGAAAATACCAATAGGAAAAAGAGTTTGGGTGTATGGGAGAGAAAGAATAACAAAAGTGTGGACTTTAACCTGAAGGCAACGTGTCTGTGCCCCTCCCAGCTCTTCTCACCACTGTTCCTCTTTCCTACTCTGGCAAAACATGACCCTGTCTCACCTGTGTTCGGAGGAAGCAAATGTTGCATTGCAGGTGGGATTAGGGGCAGCCTTGTGCAGTGCCCAAGCATTTATGCAGTTTTCTCTCACCCCCAGATCCAGAATGGGGATGAGGGGCCCAGCCAATTGCCAGCTCTCTTCATACCAGGTTTTTTCCACACACTTACTGTACTCTGGTGTCCCAGAAGCAGCTCAGTCCTCTTCCAACCTTGCTCACCCTTGAAAGGATTTCTTTCCCCAGCTGGATCCTGCTGGCCCTTTGTCAGCATCCAGATGCTGTTCTTATTCTTCTATGAACTTTGATCAGAATGTCTGAAACTACCCAGCCTCTGCCTGACACTCTTCTTTGTACTTTGAAACTGTACCCCTCAGATCAGAGTTCCACTCCTTGACATTCCTTGCCCCTCCCCTGTCCTACCACCAATACTTGAAAAGACTTGACACTGCTTAGACTGATCTCTGGTTGCAGCATCAGTCCTGGATGCAGAAGCTTCTTCCTACTACGTCTTATCCTTCCAGCTGTAATCACAGTCCCACCTCCTTTTACTTCCTGAAAGCGCAGCTGTGGACAGTCTTTGAGCATATATACCAAGGTCCTGGGGACCCACACTGATATGAGACTGCCTCTTGTTGGCCCATATGACCAAAGGGCATCCAGAGACCCCAAACTGTTAAGGGACAGCACACAAGGAAGGATCCAGCCATCTACCTCACAAAGGCAAAGGAAGCAGACTCTTAGTATAAAAGATTTTTAATAGATTTAGTGTGCATAGAGAGGAAAGAGAAAAATGATATTCCTAATAATAATTTCCCATTAAGACACCCCCCCTCAAAACTACCTATCTGTGGGCAAACACCTAGTTAAACAGTTCTGGTCAGAGGTGGGGCCACAGAAGTCTGAAAGCTTGTCACAAGTTCTGGGTACCTTCTGGTGGTGACTGTTACTATGTGACTGAGGAGAACCCAGACAGCCCAAACTGTTAAGACTCATCTAAAATGAGTCTTGTCATCTGCCACACAAAGGTAAAGGAAGCATGTTTATATTATGAAAGATTTTAAAATATAATTAGTGTGCATAGAAGGAAAGATAGCCTTAATAATAGTTTCCCAGCAAGGTCCCCCAAATTACCCATTCCCTAGCGGGCAAATGCCCAACCAGAGTGCCTCATCTGAAGCAGGGCCACCGAAGCTGGAAGCTTGCTAAAAATCTAAGGTGTCTTCTAGGGGAGAAAGAACTACCACCAGGGGTTAGACCTGTCCCAGAGAACTTGTACTTATCAAGGTAACAGTTGCCATTGTCTCTGCCAAGGACCAGGAAGAGCTTCCTCCACATGTCTCTCACTCACATGTCTCTTCCAGGCATCTCTTCCAAGTGTCTGTACTTATATACCCTTCATATGTTTCTTCCAAGTCTCCTTTACAACTGTACCAGGGTACAAGTCAGGAAACAGAAGCAAGGGAGAATGCCTATCTGCTTTCAGTGCTATTTAGGCCTTTCAGCTTCACTCCTAATACCCAGTAACCTCGCTGCTTAAAAAGTCCAGTTCATGGACTATTGAGACTTATAATTCATGCATGTAAGTGGGGCAAGAAAAATAGCGCCTGCCCTCATGGGGAATGCAAACACTCACTGTGCCTTTTGGCTTCAAGCAGACAAACTCCAAGGTATTTGGCAGTATGAAGCAGCATGAATTTTTTTCCTAAAACCCCAGCTTAATAGAAAGGACAAGTTCCAGGAGAGACTGAAAGATTATACAAGTTGGAGTTAATATAAACTGGTGGGGGATAAAGGCATGCATATAGAAGAGAAGGGATGTGAGCATGGGTGTGGTTTCATGATGGTGTGAGACCTTTATCTACAACATGAATTTAAATTTCTGGGAGGGTTTCTCCATTCTAGGAAATAAGGAAAAAGAAGCTAAGCGAGTGGTTCCTGTTATTTCCAACCTACTGATGATAATGCTGTGACTAGAGATACTGGGGGAACTCACCTAGGCCCCGTAGGACAGTCCCCTTTTAAAACATTGATTTTAAAGTATTTGTAGCTTCTATTATAATTGCAAGAAGCCCTTCAACATTAGGAAATTTTGAAGGATCCTGGAACACAGAAAATATGCACCAGGATACGCAGTGAAGTCCTGGGTGGAAAGAGAGAAAAATTGACTCTTTTTTGATGTATTCCAATTATGAAGTGGGAATTTAAAATTGAGAAGTGATATAAAAAAAGAGGGGAAAACAAAAAAGAAAGACACAAGTCAAGCCCAATAATTTAAATCAACAAGGATCTGTGTAACATAAAGAACTAAAGTGCGGGTAGGGGAAGCCACTCTTAGGTTGCCTAAGTCTGGAGTATGAATGGGCATTTGCATTACAAAAAAAGACAAGTTAGAATACTAAGAGTCTATGTAGAAACCCAGGACTGATGAAGAAAAGAGGAGCATGTCATATCTCTAGAAATCTATTGCATGCTAAGGGGAATTCTATGCTTGGGAATGCTGGGCTGTACCTGCCAAGGTTGCCAAGGTGGGATGTGCACTCCTTAAAGATGATGAAGAGCTGCCACAAAACATTAGGCTGCTGTTTTGATGAGCTTCTGAGACATGACTTTTAACAAACCAGAAGGAATCATTCTTAGCCAGGAATGCAGATCTTTCAAAGACAGATCTTTATAAAGGAGCTGTCCCCTTACTGATGATTGATAGGCTGGTATCATCAAAAGGATCTAAAAGTGAAAATTAGGAAGCAAAGGGGAAAACCTTACAACAAAACAGATAACTCTTAAGATCATTTGCTATGAATGATAGTAGAGAGAATGTGGAAAAAAGAATTTCAATCCAGGCAATACCCAGTGATTCCCTGGAGAAAAGATCAAACACCCAGCTGTAAGTGGCCTTAAATTTTCTAATGCATCTCACACAGAAAACAACTAAAATAACCAAGAGCAATGTCTACAGACACCCAAGCATGTCAGCAGACCACTTAGACACAAATTAATGTTCATACTTGCCTGGGAAGCTGCACACACCTGCAGATGAAATCTCATTTGTATCTGTGCTGGGAAGCCGGATTCTTCAGCCAGGCACTTGACGCAGGGTCACATGTTTCTCACAGTGGGATAATCTGAGGCATCCTGCAGAAAACTGCTTCTATTAAAACCGTGGTCAAAAAATCTTAATGGTATGCGCCTGTTCAAATTTCCTGAACTGCATATCTCCCAAAGCTACTGGCATGCATAAAATTCCAAAGGGACATGTGTCCTACTGTTGTACTAGCTGACCATTTCGAAACTATGAGGGCAAAGTCATGGTTTGTGGGTCCAGACCCGTGTGTAAGATATGACTCAGTCTCAAATATAACAATAACAGGGCTTATATACAAAAGTTAGGAGAAATAACAAAAAAGGAAAGGGTTTATAAGGCCACAACCCTGCCAGGGACACACAGCTTAGAAGGGTAGAGTCAAATGTGAGTCCAGTGGTACGGAACTAACCTGAGGGGTAGGACCATCTGTCCTACCTCAGTCTCCACAATGTCTAGTAGTACAAACTAAAAACTGCCTGTGCAAGATGTTATTGTCCCTTTGGTGAGAGCCTGCAGTTGGTGGCACATCAAAAAGTTAGGACTGGGACCCAACTCCCAGTGGCCTCTACAGACAATCAAAGATGGTGCTGTTGAGGAGCAAGTGGCACCTAGCCAGAAGCCAAACTGGACAGCACCAGAGGCAACAGCAGCAAGAAGTAGTACCAAACACACTAGAGGCATGAGTGGCAGTCAGGTGATGTTGCTGGAGAGTCAGAGTGGCAGACATCTCTTAGAGATGGCTGAATAGCTCTTAGCAGTGATTAGACACAGGTCTAGCTGTGCAAATAAATGCTGGTTAGCAGGTACATTGTGGAGGATCAGTCACTAGTATATAGCTCTAGGAGGCAGCAGGCAAGGCTAGTGACAGACAGTTCCTAGAGGAGCCAGGCACAGGCCAGCGGTGCCAAGGACCAGGTGACATCAATGATGAAGCAGCAGTGTGAGCTTTAGGGAGTGGTCCATGATCAGAAAAGGCAAAGTGAAGGTCTGACGACTGGAACCAAAGGTCTCCCAGCAAAGTGTCTCGGTGAATCAGTCTCAGGCAAGTGGAGATGAGTGTCTCCAATGTGAGCCTCAGGTGAGAGTGTCTGAATCCATCTGCTCCTCTGGCTTATATGGTTTTCAGGATGCTGAATTTAAATGATTGGTGTGGAGCATTTTCAAAACCAGCTCAGGATTCAAAACCCATTCCTCACCATCATGTCAAAACCTCTCTGTGCTGGTTTCAAAACCAAGAGCCACTGGCATGTGAAATCTGACCTGAACAGCCATTGGTCATCTTGTGCAGGTCGTGGTATTGGGCAACGCGGGGCTGAGCATGTTGTGCTGCACCACCAAACCAGGAGCTGTGGAGCACCTCTTGAAATATAACACCCACTGAGCCCAAGGCCTCCCCCGATTTGGAGGACATTGTTCTCCAACATCAGGTAGACAGCCTTCTTCAGACCAACAAACATCATCCCTGGGTGACTACTGCTGTTGGTCTAATCTCCCAGCTGCGCACTCCTCCATTCTCCTGAAGTCTGTCCTCTGGACCTCAGCTCTGGGCCCCATCATCAACCCTCCTGGATAGAAACTACTTTCTAGCCAATTCTAAAAGGTGCAAGCCAGTATAGATATGATAGGGCAACAGAACTTGTCTGAATCCCAAAGTAGGTCCCAGTGAGAACCTGCACAGCTGAAAAGTGCTGATTCTGGCAGGCAGCAGCCGGTCATGTCTCTGCGTGTGCCATGAGCACCCTGTACCCCCAGGGAAGGTGGGCTGAGATGAGTTGCTTCTCTTCTGACAACCCACTCCTGGTCGGGGCCTCCACCATGAGAACATCCCTCCACCCAGCTCTGGTCTGGCCTGGGCCTTCTCATCATGGTGTCTGAGCCCTGACCAGGTTGGGAGATGGTATCAAACCTTGTCCCTTTGAGGACAAGAGCCAAAGCCTGAGTGTCAAGTTTGGGGATGCCTGAGGTGCTTATCCCAGAGCTGTGCTGCAGCTCTCACTCTAGGTGTGGGGTCTTGAACTTAACTCCCCTCTCAAATCACATTATCCGAGCACCATGCACACGACTCAAATTGACCTTTCTTCTTAGTGGCATTGAGCTTCACTGGAATTCTGACAGCAGTTTTATCTAGGCCTGGTGCGCTAAGTGCCCCCTAGATATCCACATGGGTAATAGGACCCTTTCCCCAATTCCAAGCTATCCCCAGC
>PVHY01002098.1:119003-135689 GCA_004024945.1 Uropsilus gracilis | reverse complement strand
TTAAAAAAGGCTGAGGATGGTGGTAAGAACCCACGAATGGAAAGTTTAAACTGTGTTTTAAAGTTTTTCTTTTCTGCAGTTTTTGGAGCTGAGAGCAGTTGGCTGGCTTTTGCATATCAATGGTAAAGGTGATCAGTGAAAATGCTAATGAAGAGTGTGTAGCCTGCTTTGGAGAGAGAAGCAGGCAGATAGCTGTATCTAGTTAAGGTTAAAGGTAATTGCAAAGGAACTGCTTGTAGCCTGCTTTGGAGAAAGAAGCAAGCAGATAGCTGTATCCAGTTAAGTCAAGTCAAAAAGTCTTCATTTTACCCACTTTCAAAAACATGGGGAGAATGCCTGTAGATAAACTAAGGGAATGATGCCATGTAAAAGGATGCCTCTTGGTAAGTTAATGACCACCTGTCCCAGGACCTAGTTACTGTGCAGTGTGGAGCACAGCCATCCCAGGTCTACCAGTGAGGCTCAACAGCAGAAACACCAAGGCATAAGCACACATATCCTTGCAGCAGAAGTAACAAGAGCTAAATTTTTTTTGAGTATTTGTTCTCAGCCAACCTAAGTAATTTTAGTGTAAGTCTTTCCTGAGACCTCCTGATAACTTCAGAACATGGGTATTCTTATGCCCATTTCATGACTGAGATTCAGAAAGGCTGAGGCCAGTGCCAGTGGGGTCACTTGGGAAGCAAACCCAAAAATGCATGACCCACAGAGTTGGCTACTAAGCCTCTAAACTAGCAGGTTTTGGTTCCAGGCTTTGTCAACTGGATCACCAGAGTCTCAGAGTCCACTTAACTGCAAAGGAAACAGGCCACAGGAAGATTGCCTCAGATGAGCTCAGTCAGTGAATGAGGAAGCATTGACAATTCTGACTTTGGTTCTGAGTTGCTGGTTGTTGTGAATATTATTGTTTCTCCCTTTTGTTTCTTATGTTTCCTTAATGTACCAAAAACCTGTTATACCACCATATGCTCTAAGTGATGACTTCTCATTCACTAAGTACCAGTTTACTTAGGAAATGATCCCATACTCAAAATAATTTTCATTTTCACTGTAAAGGCTAAATGACTTAAGAATTAAACCCAAAGACTTTTAAGTTTTAAATCCCTCATGTGGTAATCTGCAAATGGTCAGACAGGCTATTTTACCCCAAGTTCGAGCTACACCATCTCACACACGAGACTTGGTCAGTCCCAATGAAACAGCACTGATGGAGTCCTGATGGATGTCAGGTATTCTTCCGGGTGCTTGATGCAATATTGTGAACAAAACAAATGCCCCTTGGGAATTAGCTGGTCTAGTAGGGAAGATAGGTCTTAAGGAAACAAGGAAAGAGGAATCTAGATGCAAATACTAAGCCATGCTAAGTGCCATGCTAAGTGGAATTGTTTGATCGGAAACTTTATCAAGACAACTACAACAGATCACCTTCCTTCCCAGGCTCTATTTGCATTGAAGAAAAGCTAAGGGAGATTCTTGCAAACCTCTCTGATGAGAGATCCTGGGGTCCACTCTGAGGAGGCGATTGAAATCACACAGGTCCGCCTGCCACATGCTGCTGCTTTGTACAGGCCCTTCACACTGACACCTTTATTTCCAGTCACATTTGAGAGGGTTCTCAGATTTTCACCCTCATTGACACCCACCTTATACACCTCTGTAAAACTCTTCTAGTGAAATCACTATGCAAAAAGGTAAAAAGGGACAAAATTTGCTGTTTAAAGGAAGGTTCAGTATTTCTTGCTCCTTTCCCACATCTGGATAAAGAGCAGGGGTTATAACTAATTTTGCCTCAGAATTCTAATAAAAGATCATGCTACAGAACAAAGGAGATCTCTGACCTGTGTATGTATGTATGGTGGTTGTGTGTTGTCCCTTGTTTTGGAAAATGGGGTTTCTTGATGGTACACTCTGATCTTAACTGACTGAGGCTGCCAAAGTACAGGGTGGGAGGCTGTTCGTCCCATCCTGCCTCTCACAAATTTGAGCCAGGAATAGTAATCAGACAGAGACCAAAAGTGAAAGAGAGATTAGTCATTACTCTGCACATCTTTCAAACGAGTCGCTTAACTGCAGAGGAGCCACTGAACGCTATGCTGTTGAGTAGCTGCAGAAGAAAACGCTCGTATTCTCACTTTTAACATATGCTCAGCAACGATTTGAAAACTGCCATTTGAAAAGAAGGGAATGCTGGACAGCAGAGTCAGAAGAAGCCTTAGCATTTAGGCCCTGCTAATTTAAATACACCATAATTTACACATGGGCTGGGCCAAACCTCCTCCCCCCAAATATATGCACATGAGTTATTTGAGCCACTGTCAAAGGCAACGAGAGGGAGAGAGAGGATTTATCAAACCAAGAGGACACACTCTTCACTAAACCACCTTGTTTTAGAAATAATTCATATGCTTTTTACAAGTCATTTAAGTATAATCATTTGGTAACACTTTGCTAGTCATTGCTACTAAATGCACAATCAGAATTTTTTTTACACTGCCTAGCTAATTAGTGAAATTTTTATCAGGTTTAAAAACTGACTCTAATGTAAAATCTGAGGAAAATTTTACATGCTTGGGTGCACTGGTCCCACTTTAATGGGGAATCAATTGGGCCACCCATTTTCCCATTTATTTCCTACTTATTTGGTAAGAAATGGCTGCTCTCCAAGAAAAAGTACCACATTTCTCTTGTATCTCATCAGTAAAAGATGAGAATTTTCCAGCTCAATTGTCAAGTTTCTCTTCAGATCTTTCTCATGTAATCACTCATCATTCTCTGTAATCTTGTTCTTCAGTTTCCAGGTTCCTTTTTTCAAGACATGCTCCCAAACTGATTTCTGTTAGGGATGGACTCTTCTTTCATGGGGGACAGAGCAGGGACATCAGGTCCTGAAGACTCCTTCCTCTTCGAAATGGAATGACTTTCTGCTCTCCCCCATGGGCCCAGGAGGGACTGGCAGAGACCCCTTGAACTTGGGGCGAGAACATGCTGGTCGGAGAGTAATAGAGGAGAGGGTAATACTGTGAGAAGCTTCATGAACCTTGCCAAAGTGTTTGGACAATCAGCTACCATTTAATATGTACTCACTAAGTATTTGACACTATCCTGGATACAGAATATATTTCACCTTAGTTGATGCTCACAAGGTCAAAATAGCATTATTTTTAGTTTTTACTTACAGACGAGCAGGTAGAGGGTCAGTGAGTTAAGGCAGTTGGTGACTAATAGGCGGGAATTCAGACCAGCATTTGCCCAACTCTGAAATCCATGCTTTTATCTCTGATGTGACTCCGTATTTTCAGATAGGATCTACTGCAGAGTTTTAACCAAAGAAGGAAACAGAAAAGGAACCCATTTTTCCTGAGGTATCTGTCCTCATGCCCTTAGGCAAGGTAGGATTCATGAGGGCTCATGGGAAGTAAGTGGTCCAGATGAATATCAAGACTGATCAGGTCAGGGCTGCTCTTCTCTGCCTGTCCTGGGGCCTCATCTGCCTCCAGATGGAGACAGGAGGATGGGTAGCTTGAAAAAAGATCTAGCCTATGCCACCACTTTCAGTTACAAGGGTTAATGGGACTAACTAGAACATCGGTGGTAGAATGGAACTTAATGTAATGGAGAAAGCATCAAACTCAAAATAAAAAATTTCAGTAGCTTACCAACTGACTTGGCTAGTCCAAACCTCAACCAATCCATCTCTCAAATATATACAGACTGGGTGACAAATGAAATAAACAGAAATAAAAGAAAGCAAAAGCACTTTCAAAATTCTCAAGACCCATGGGGAAGTGAAGGAAGTTTTCCCTTAGTGTTGAAAAGGAACAGTTTGCATTACCAGTCTTCAGAAAGAGAATTCTCTGCAACTTGTAGGTAAGGTTAGTTCCTTTGTTTATGTGAAGAACTGAATTCCTCACGTTGACTTTGCCTCTGCTCAGCTACTGCCCACTGGGGATTATTTTTCATCCTGACACATAAGTCAGCATCTCTCTGAATTGCTCAGGACCCAACACCTTTCTCTGCTCTGTGACCAATGAGAGACTTAGCTCCACACTACCTGAGTGCAT
The DNA here is from genome assembly GCA_004024945.1 of Uropsilus gracilis. Classification (NCBI taxonomy): domain Eukaryota; kingdom Metazoa; phylum Chordata; class Mammalia; order Eulipotyphla; family Talpidae; genus Uropsilus; species Uropsilus gracilis. The sequence goes on along the minus strand of PVHY01002098.1, from coordinate 131,628 downwards.
AATTCTTTCCTTCCTGCACATGGACAATCACAAGATTCCCTTATAGCATCACACTTACCTTTGCAAATTGCCTACTATACAACACACTGCACCATATACTGCACCATACAACAACTGAAGGTTTTTCTATCCGGGCACTGGGAAGCATCTCCAAGTGACCTGATTTGTCTTGTCTCTTAGTTGCCGTCTTCTAAACATATCCCCAAACTCCTCATCTGCTGGATCCTTCTAAGCCAGCCTTGGTGTCGGCTGAAGTCCAGCCAACACACTCCCCCAGCTGAAGACTAATCTGCAATGCCAGGCTCTGCCGCCATGAGTGCAGGAGCAGATGGCAGGCACCTCACGTGATCTGAGCTGGTACTTCCTGAATTCCATCATGGAATCATAGAATCTTCCGCCCCTAGTGACTCGAAAACCTACTCTTAAATCTGGTGGCCACCATGAAGTGTTCTTCTGCTCACCTGCAGAACAGAGATATTCCTGCCACCGTGAGGATTCTCATCATAAATCAGGTGAATTTTGCATTTGGGCTGATGCCCAAAATCGTTGGTTGGTAAATATATCAGGGTCCCTTGATCAGACCATTTCATTTGCTTGGCTCTGTGGAGATACCTTTTACAGCTGATCATCTCCCAAATGTGCATTCTGAAGAAAGGATACTTCCATACTCACACCCATTGCACCAATTGGTGAAGGCCTCCATGTATACACTCTACAGAGGGCTCCTAAGAAGCATTATGTTCAATGGACAATGTATGTTCCCATGTTCATCGGAAGATGAATGTTAAGAGCAGGTAAACTGGAAACCTCTTTTACACATGCCCTCCATGCGGCTCCTACTATGTCCTTCATTTTCCTTCCCCAATATCATTTTCAAGGCAGTTAGTAGTATTTTATTGGGTACTCCAAGAGTCCATGACAATTCATCATCTTTAGTGTCTTGACTTGGACACAAAGTCAGGTAAAGTCCCTCTCAAGGTGACTTTAAGTCTGGAGTTGTAAGAAACATGACTATGCTACCTAGTGGAAATGTCTAATCCAGTTCAGCCAGCAGCCTAAAACCACAGTTAATAGGCTACCTGACTGCTACCTGGTTTAGCTTCCATTCTTCTTTCTCTGCCACAGAGTCATGGAGCAGGATGACCTGTCCAGCTCATGAGAAACAGGCCTTCTTTGCGTGAAGTAGGACTTTGGCCACTCTCTCCCTTGCAAGATGACTGGGAGACTCCCATTCAGTTCTAGAAGAGCAAGGGCTGTCAACAAAGAAGCCCCAGAGCCAAGCCTGAGGTTTGAAGGGACTGCCTCGGACACACGCAAGTAATAAAGAATGAAGGGAGGTGTTTAGTCAGGTATAGGGAGACATGTCTGTACCACTGTTGCCAGGCTCTGCAGTCGTCACTCTGTTCCCATGTGTACACCTTCACAAATCCTGAGCCCCAGATGCTAAAACATCCTGTGGGCCCCATGGGGCCTTCCAAAACTAAAATCATCTGTGCCTGTGCATCTCACGGAATAAATTCCGACCCAGCTCTACCACTGCAGCTGGTTCTGGAAGCATTCAAGATGCAGCATCCATCTCTGAGGCACGGGCAGTGTCAAGTGTCAGGAAAGTGACACACACACTTCAATAGAAAGAATGTAATAAAGGCTAATGTGGGAATTTCGGTTCCTTCTGGCATAAGGAGGCAGACTGACTCATGTTTCTCCTTTCTGGCTCAGGACTGAATAATGAAAGGCCAAGCGCAGCTGTGATCCAGATCCCTCACATGCCAGGGAGTCCTGACCTTACCTCCTGCCCTGCTACTACAGCAGATGGCCACAGGGAGCCTTGCATCAGCTGCCAGAGCCCACATGATGCTGGCTGAGGCACAGGCTCCAGTGGGGGAGGAGGAAGGAACAAAAGAGTCCATTATTTTTCTCTGAAAATGGTTTGTATTGACAAGTCATTAGAAGTGGTGATCTTACTATTTAGAATCGAGCCCCAAACAGCTCAACTGGTGACTAGATTTGAGCCAGTCCAGTCAGATATAGCAGAGCAGTTAGGAACACAGAGGTGGGGAGCCTGGATTGGAGAGCAGGGGTGTATGCATGCATGCACAGATGTTCATGCCCATCTGCTCAGGCATTTCCTTCCGAGCTGCCACCCCTGCACACCTGCCTGCCCACATCCCTTCACTGAACAATGTAGAGGTGAAACTTCAGAGTCAGTGTCATCACTATATCACACCCTCTATGGCTCCAAAGCATATACACTGATAGTCACGTGACTCCCTGTGAGACAGTTAGCTCCAGGGGACCCTGGAGGGAAGGAATGCACTTGGAGGCAGAGACCCAGAAATGCCAAAGTTGGAGCCATCTCTGCTTATCAGCCCAGGAAGCAGGTGACAGTGTAAGGAAATTAGGAAAAGCAGCTTCTGCTCCTCTCATTAGAAAAATCATCAACAGAAGATTTTCTACAAAGGGAAAGAGAAGAAAAAAGGTTTCATAGATTGTCACACGCCAGACTTCCTGAAACCTCAAAGAAGGAAAGGCACAGCTTGGGACACTCACAGTTGGCCAACATTGTATGTCTCCATATGGCCCTGCAAGCAGGGTATGCTGAGGACAGTGGAATAGGAAGGCCAGGCCCAACCTCTGCCCACCTCTCTACACAGGTATCGGGCTTAAGGAGGGAGATCTAAGTGTCTCTATGTCCACTTTATAATGCATGAGTGGACTGGGAAGATGAAAAGCTACACGTTGCCATCCTTCATGTACTTCCTTATCCTGAAGTACCCACACTTAGAAAATGAAGCCACTTCCCCACTCCTCAAAACAATGAAGTTCTCAAACAGAAGAGGTGAGGATCACATGAGAAGGTATCATCTAAACAATATCTGCAGCTACAGAGAAGAGAGAATTCTTTTTGGCCACTATGTAGACACATGTGCTTATAGACACACACAGGAAGCGAGAGCAGACTTCGCAGAGGCACTTAGGGACCTTGTAGCTATGAAAATGAAGCTAGAGGCCAGTGCCCTTTGGTGAGGGGCACTGTCCTCTGGATAGTGGGTTGGGCTCTGAGAAGGTTCTGGCTGGAAGTAATGCAAGGCATCCAAGGTGCCTCTGATTTATTTTATTTTATTTTATTTATTTATATATAAATTTCACAACATTGTAATCTCAAGGATTTGCCCCCCACCCCCTTCTCTCCCTTCTGCCCCTTTCCCTCCTGCTCAAAGTTGTGCGCTTCAGTTTGGCGCTTAGCTTGTTTTGACTTTCCTCAAGGCTTTTGTTTTTTTCACTATATCCCATATATTAGTGAAACCATTTGGTTTCTGCCTTTTTCTTTATGGCTTGTTTCTGCTAATACGATTTCTTCTAAATACATCCATGTTGTTATGAAATTGTCGAATTTGATTTAAAGAGCCATGTAAAGCTGTTTCCAAGGTGGTCACCACCAGGGCGGCTCAAATGAATGGTGCTACCGCCCTTCACTGAAGTTTCAGTCAGGCTCGAGTTTCAAGGAGAGAAAGAATGACAACAAGAGGAAGATTACTGAAGAGTGGTCATTCCCAAGGGCAAACAGATAGGCTCTGGCAATATGTAACCACAGGAGGGAATCCTGTGGGAAAAAAATCTACATTCGATTTCCCACTGGCCTAGCCTGACCCTATGCAGGGAGCCAGAGGCCTTTCCTCCTGTCTGTCCAAAACCAGGCCGTCACTCTGCTGGCCAGTGAAGTAACTCTGGTGCCCTTAATGAGGGAAGAAGAGCCAGAATCAAAAGCATACAAGTGAAAGTGTTACTTGCATTTCAGCAAATGTGACAAAGGTCCGAGGAGGTGTACGTGATCCTGTTCCAGAAGCAGGAAAAAGGAGAGGGAATGGGCATGGAAAGCTAGGGAGGATGGTAACACATGAGAGTAGATGGAGAGAGACAATCTAGGTAGTATTACACTTCAGAGAGAAATGAAGAGAATTCCAAGTGATATGACTCAAGCAAAGTGACAGAGCATAACTATCAAGCATGAACCCCTGAGCTAGATGATTCCTTGGGTTCCCTGCCCTTTACCTTGTTTGAAGACCAACAAAGAGACTTCAGCTCTGGGACTGCTAAGGCTCTGCTTGCTGTCAGCACCAAAGCTACCACTGCCATGTTCATAGGATACAGAGGAGAAGGAGCAGAACAGATGACAGTCCCCCAGGCTGTCATCACTGTTCTGCATCTGCGGGAGACAGCTGGATGGTGGGCATGAGGCAGGCACACACAGAGGCTTCCTTGGAAATGCCCCTCCTCCTCATGGCACCCAGACACCTAATGGGCTTGCGTGATTACCAGACACAGGAGGGGTGGGAGTGACTGTGAGTGTGAATGTGTGTGTGTGTGTGTAAAACAACCAAGTCTTGGGACCCAGTCTGTGTTTATCTCTATTTGCACACATTATGCATCAATGCACACTTAGCTCAAAATCTGGAGTTACGATGTGACAGGAGAAAAGAAGGATAAGAATGGAAATTACCATGAAGATCCCTTGTGCTGACCTCGCTCTGGACTAAGCACTTCACAAAGAATTTCTGTTCCACTTCAGAGATAAGCAACTGAGGCTAAATGGGTTAGCACCTTGCCATATTGCTCTTGGACATGAACCTGCGAAGCAGACAAGCTGAGATTTGGAACAGGGCCCATCTGGCTCCAGCCCACACCCTCCATGCCCACAGCCCTGCACACCCACCAGCTCTGTTATGCCTAAGGAGGTAGCAGGCCCTTCCCTACCAGCTCCCTCTCCCTGTCCTATAGATCTTCAAAGAGAGACAAGCGAGATTACTTAGATCAAAATGAGAAAATGTAATAAAAATGTACACAAATAAATAGATAAAATGAGAAAGGACCCAGACCTTGAACAACCTTAAGCACGATGTTTATCTCTAAAAACAAGGACAGAGTCAGACATCAACGCTACTGTCCAAGAGCCCCTGGAGGATGAGGAGAGTCCATTCCTTGACTGGATTCAGTATTAAAAATTAGAGTGAAGGTAAGAAACCTGCTATAGCAGGATCAACATTTGAAAAAATAAAAATCCCTGAGTGTAATGAGCCTGGTTTACTGTCATCGAATGGTGGAAGGCTATTTTCCTATGTCTGTTACCCAGGAAGCTTAGGAGTGACTTTCCCTCTGGAATTAAACAGATCAATATGGTGCTCATGTCCCTGGAAGAACTAAGAATTCTGAGGGAGCCCTGCTCATGGGCACAGAACTTCTCAAATACTGTGATACCAACTGTGCTCTGCCCTTTGCATCTTCTTTTAAGACTGCTTAGTGTTTGACAGAAGCAAGAAACAACAGCAGCATGCCAGTCACCCTTGGGTCCCTCCTGTAGACCATACTGGCACCGACCACTCCAGCAAGCACTGGCCCACAGGTGCTCATGTGCAAGAAATGAGCTCCAGAGTCTCTGACTTTCCCCTAGCTCCTCCCTGCTCCTCCTTCCCCAGTGCGATGATGCAAAACACATGAACCGAAACTACCAGGATTTTGGGGTAGATTTCCAGGTCATGCTTTTAGCAATACTCTGAGTGAATACTCTGAGTGAATACTCTGAATGAATACTCAGATGGCCATGGAGAAGACGTCATACCAGCCAGGGCCCCAGGAGGTTGGGAGGACAGAGAAATGATGAGGAAGCAAGAGCTACTTACGCCAAAGCAAAGGCCACCAGGGCACCGACCACCACCACGAAGTCCAGGATGTTCCACAGGTCTCGGAAGTAGGAACCATCCTGCAGGATCAAGCCCTGGTCTATCATCTGTAGGACAGGGATGGGAATAGCCACGGATGAGCCAGGAGGTTCCAGTACCAGCAGAGTATATATTAAGATCTGGGTGACACCTCCACAGCCAGTGTCATCTCCAGAACCAACTACCAGGGATATGAAGAGCAAGAGGACACGATCCCACAGTTCTCTCCACAAATCCGTGAGGCCTGAAGCCTCTTCTCCTAGCATAAGGGTGCAACTAGACTCCTCAGTGGTCACAGAACCATCACCTTTCAGGAATGACTCAGAGTACCAGGCATGGCTTCAGATGCACATCTGGGAAAAACTCCAGATGGGGGAGAATTAGGCTGAGGGTAGAGCGCACAGCTGGGGCTAGATGGAGTGCAGGAAACTCATCCCTACCTAACCCTTGACATGTACTGGGGGCTCAAATCAGGGAGCAGGTGAGAAAGGCAAGTGCCCAGGCCTGACTGTACACCTTTGCCAGCCTGGTCCCTTCCCAGGCCATCTCCACACGCTATGCAGTTCCAGAGGATTCCCCAGACCTAACGGTCATGGGGCTCTGTCATTAGTCAGGTGGCAACATGGAGAAGGGCTCTAAGGAGAGGTATGGGTGACCCACTCATACCAGAGCCCAGGTGGTTTCTAGAGACCTTTACCTTTATGACCATCTCAAAGGTGAACACGCCAGTGAAGACATAGTCAAAATACCTCAGAACCTGTAAGACACATGTAGTGGAGAGAAAGGGCATCATGGGGGACACTCGGGCTACACACACTTCCACATGCCCACAAACACAAGCAGAACAGCAGTTCCACCCAACCCATGCCTGTCTGCCTCAAAATGAACTGTAACTGCTGGCTGGATGCAGTCTGGAAAGGGGTCTTGGGTCCGGCTGGAGTCAAGTGACCTTGTGGGCAATTCGTGGCGTCTCTCTCTTTTTGGACAGAACTCAACTTCCTAGGCCTGAATTATATCCCACAGTCCTCCCCCTGAACAGTTCTGCTCAGGACCTGGAGCCTAGCTCCCTCCTTGCTCTCATGTACACCCTTAGGCCCTCCAGGAGATGTCTTAACTCTCCAAGTTCATACACATCACCCATCACTCGACAAGAGGCCCCATGTCCATGCCAGACAGCTGTGTCCTCCTCCCCCACCAGCCCCGGGTGGCTCTGTGTGTAGGTCTACTGCTGAGTCACAGAGCTGCACAATGTCAAGAGTGAGTCTGGGCACAGGAGTATTCTTAAGGCTCACTGTTAACCCGAGAACAAGGCTGGCCAACTTCTCTAGTCTTTCCCATTTCCCAGGAACCTTTCTCGGTTCACCCCCAAAGCTGGGATGGACACCCACTCTGTTGCGCTCCGAGTTGGTCAGGACTGGGTCCTCTGCTGCCAGGGCGATGCTGCTGGCTGCGATGACCAGGAGAATGCACATCTCAAAGTAGCGCAGGTTGACAATGTAGTGGCAGGCCCTACGGATCCTGCAGGGAAGACAGTCCCCTGAGTCTGTGGAGTCTGCTGAGCTGGCTGCTCCTCCCTTCCCACCCCGAACTCCACGCACACCAGACTCCTCCAGACAGCCAGACCCACATGAGAAGGAGCCTGGGGAGAGCAATTTAATTTCTCAGGCACAACCCTTGATTTAAAGCCCCGGTGAGGGGAGGTAATCAGATTGGTTAGAGCCGCAGTATGTAAGCCAAGATCCATTATCTGCAAGCACATCAGAGCCCGGGGTAGCAGGCAACACCAGGCCACACACTCGAGGGTCTGCCTGGTCCCCATTGCTATATCTCAAGGTCCACCCCCCAACTGTATGGAAACTGAAACATAGCGATAAGAACCAAGAAATATAAAAATAGACCTATATTTTAACATCCCTGATGAAAGCAGCAACAGGTTTCCTTGAGCTGTGGATAATCTAGTAAAGTGATTATATAGCCTGCATTCCAGCCTTGAGTAGCCAGGCCACTTATGCCCAGGCCCTTGCTTCCCAGAGCCTGCCCCATCACCAAGCATACAGCAAAGGAAAGCCTCGTCTTCCAAGTCTCACAAGTAGGGCTATGTCTGCACTGTGCTCACGTCCAGGGCAGTGGCAGCTTTTCTCTCAAAATATCATCTATCCTGAATCTAACCTTTTAGAGGCTTCTCAGCCACCCCCATCTCATACTCCAGCCTCTGCTCGGGGGGGTGGAGGGGGGAGATGGATCCTGTGAGACCAATACTCTGAACCTCCAGGGACATGTTAGTCATTTTGGGCTCCACACTCTCAGTTCTGTCTACCTCTACAATATTCAGAGACACATCCTCGAGTGAACTTTCTTCCCCACCCACCCATGTCACCCACTGACCAAAGACTAAGTGAAAAGTCCTGTTCTGGTGCTTTCCTGTCCTGAATGGTTCTTTGGACCACAGGCACAGAATTCAGAGGAAGCTTAGTCTATGACCTGGGCACTTCACATATCTGTGGGGCAACCCCCCATCAGAAGAACCAAGAAACTATCGGACCCTCCCATCACTCTGACCTGTGCTCACACTCTGGTTGTGTACCCAGCACCCACAGGGGTCAGGAGGAGGTGTCTTACGGGTTGGTGGTGCTAAAGATGAACATAGAGCTGTGGGGCACCATGGCTTTGCCTGTCTCCCGCTTCTCCTTCTTTGGCTTCTTCTCCACCTCCTCTTCGTCCTCTTTGATGTCTGCCTCCTTTAAGGGGCTGGCCTCTCCATCAGTCTTGTTGCTAACTGCAAGAGGAACACGTTGAAATTGTCATAGGCTGTGTGATATGTGTTCTTCATTCTCCATGGGGACGGGAAGGGTGATGGGAATTGCTGTAAGCGTCCTGAGAATGTGGGGTGTTTGTTAGAAGAGTTAAGCCCTTGCTCTACTAACCTTGATTTTATGTAAGACAGTCTCTTTTTGCCACAGAAACAATAGCAGCCATGTTTCCCCATGTTAATGGAATGTAGGTCCAGAACTGGGAGGGTGAAAGAGCTGAAGGTAAGTGGGACTCTTAGGTTAGAGTCTCAATTTCTATACACAGCTCAGTATGTGGGGTTGTGAAAGAAGCTGAGGCCATCAGGATGCGGTAAGAGGTCCTGTCAATTGCTCCTACTGCTTTCCAGTGCACAACTGTGTGAGTAGCAGACCTCTGAGGTTCTGCCCCTTCCAGGTCATTCCAAAAGGACCTGTAAGTGAAATAAGTAACCAAAGCCCTCTCATGACCTGCTCATCACAACGGCCACAGACTAGTCCCAGAAGTGGACAGGAGAAAGACCCACTGCTTTTCTTAAAAGAGGATCCAAAATGCTTCTTACTTAGAGGTGTATAAAATTAAATAGACACTACCAAAAAAGGTTGTAAGCCCGAGATCCTGAGACACGGCCAAGTATACCTGAGGAGCACCAGACATGGGAAATTTCACTGTTTAATGTAATACTGGCGTTCTGATGTAGAGAAGGGGACACAGTAGAGATGGAGCAGCAGAAAAAATAACCAGGGAGAAAAGATTGCTCTGTAAAAGAAAAAATGTGGAGAAAACCAAACAAGGAAAAAAAGCAAGGGCATAGCCCTGTCGTCAAGATACTGTGACAGGGGAGGAGTAGGTAAGATTAATTCTAGGATGGGTTGTGAGGTCAGGCTGGGGATGGGGTATAAGTTTGGGGAGATGATTGTAGATGGAGTTAGTGTGAGATAAGTTGTAGAGTCAAGAGGAGATGGATGTGGAGTGAGGCCAGGTGTGGGTTAGTAGGTGACAAAGTGTGGTGTCAGGATGGTTAAGTGTTTCCTTTCTGTGTCTCCCTTTAAAGTCTGATAAACTATCACCACTGCCTGGGAGAATAGGAGAGAGTGTGACTGAAAGTTCCTAGAAAGAAAGGAATAGAAAAGAATAATAGATTCACAAAAGAAAGACTCAGAGAATATCTAATCTCTCTTGTTACAGATGACCCACTCAGGGGAAGCATAGGGTTTAGAGGCATGTACTGAACAGAGTCAGGCAGGAAACCCCCTGACATCCTCCCTCCATCTGTGGTCCCCAGAGGTGGCAGGACACCTGGGAGGTCCTGAAATGGCTCCATAAAAATGTCACACATATATCAAATAGCTGAGTACAGAACTGGATCCAAATTAGTGATCTTGCTAAAGATTCTAGGGTGGTCATAGGGTCAAGTGCATAAGGAAATACTCTGGGAAAATTAAAATTGAGAAAAGAAAGATTCTAACTTATTTTTCCTACACATGGGGACAAACTGCCACTATTTTTATTTATGGAATAGGTCTCTGCTGCCAGTGGGGTTTCCATACAGCTTTACTGGGATGGCTCCTGAGCCCACGACTCCCCCCAGCCAGGGGAGGCTGGACAGTTCAGGGGAAACAGGGATTGTGTTCTCACTGTGCACCACAGTAGAATCCATCAAGGGGCCCACTTCGGGGATGGCGACAGTGACACTGGTGCTCTCCGTCATGGCCTTGTCTGTGTTGGTGGTGACACAGGAGAGGTCAGGCTCACTCTGGCTGATGACTCGACCCATGTCCAGCTGCACATCTGCCAGCAGGGCCTGCTCGCTGCTGCCCTCTGGCTCGGTCAGTGCTGCCTCCTTCTTCACTTCCAGCTCTGGCTGGGGCAAGACAAGGGGTGTGTCAGCCTCATCAAGAGTTCCAGCCAGCCCAGAGCCTCTGGACACCATCAGACTGTTGGTCCTGTGAAGAGAAGAGAAACAGCTCGTGCTCAGCTCTGAAGATGCATCTGACAAGAGAGAAATGAGAGGGGAGTCCTAGGATGCCCGCTGACACCCCTCCCAGCCAAGCAGAGGGCAGTCATGTCCCAAGGACAGCGTCCGCTGCCTATTCCCATTCACCTGTCCATGCTCCACTCTCAACAAAAGACACCCCAGAACAGACCTGGATTTCCAGGGGCTAAATCCCTTTGCTTGTCTTATTTAGAGTCACTTCACTAACGGGGAAACTGAAGCTTGGAAAGGTATATATTCTCAATCCCGATCACCAGCAGTGCTACACACCTTTCAGAATGATTTACCTTCTCAAGTCTTGGGTTCTCTCTTCTTCCTGGATTGTGGGTTCCTTGGTCCCATGGCTGCCCCTGGACTCAAGGTCTTTCTCCCCCTCGGTGGGCCCACCTTCATCCAGGCTGCGCTCTTGGCTGGCTGACCGGCTCCGGGAAGATGAGGCATGCTCCTTGCCTTCCAGGCGGACACGGCGGTGCCGGCTGCGCCTCTGGCTCTGCCTGTGCCGGGCCCTGTCCTCGAAGGTCACCACAGTCTCCCCTCCCCCAGTCTCCTGCTGGGCTGGGTCACAGTTCCCATGACAGGACCTGGCCAGCCACGGAGGCTCCCGCTTTCCCAGGGACAGGGGGCTCCGCTGGTTGTCCAGGGCACTTGACAGGTCCCCTCTGTCTCCCTTGAGGGATCCCCCACGGCTGATGTGCTCCTCCTCACACTTGTCCAGGCCCAGGCCCAGAGTCAGACCTTCAATGGGCCGGGGTCTCCGATAGAGGCTGGGGTGGGCGTTGAGTGGGTTGAGGGGACTCAGTGGGTTGAGGGGGTTGAGGGGGTTCATGGGTGGAGCCTCCTCTTTGTTGAGGGCTTCCTGGCTGGACATCTGCATGTGCCTTCTCAGCTGGCTGGTGCGCTGCTCCCACACCGACATGTGGTGCCGGCGTCTGCGCTCCCTCCTGCCAATGGGGAAAGGGCCACAGTCAGAATCGATGGCTGGAGGCCAGGGAGGGCTGCCACACTGTGCAGTTCAGTCCACATGGCCACAAGCAAAGGTGGGATGTGTGAGGGAGTAAACAGGTGAGCTCAGCCCAGGACCTGCAGACAGGAAGCACAGAAGACTCAGGGGAGTGAGCGGGCCATGTGAGGCTAAGTGGTTGGGCCTGGGCTTCCCAGGCCATGGGGTCACCCATGCACAACCCTGCTCTGTAGTAGCAGAAGGTTGGTCTGGGGTGGGACCAGCCCTGGGATCTGTAGGGAGTAGACCTGCCAGAACATTAGCCCTATTTCTTATGCTCCCTTTGAACACCATCATCGTGAATTCCAGATGAGAGAACTGTCATCCCCCCCTCCCTGCTCACTTCCTCCTTCCCCTTTCAGGCTGTCGACAGTCTAGGATAGGAAGGGCAGGGAAGTCCAATGGTCGATTACTGCCAATGGGTGATAACATTGGCAGACTATGTTCTGAAAAGGCTTGGCCTCACCCTCAAACTGAGTTGCTGGCCTTACCCTCAAAATGGGTGCCTGCCACAACAACTGATAGTACCCCCAGAGGTTGGTGTGTGCAGACCACACCAACAGCTCATGCTCAGGACTGCTCAGGGGGCCTAGAAGAGCCTATACATGACTATTTAACACAAACATGACCCACACAACAGTGCCTGGGAATCAGCTCACATGGGAGGAAGGGTCATCAACTACTCCTTTGCTCATACGTGCCTGTGGGCACACATCAGCAGTTGTTCAGGCGACATTCATGTGCCCACACACATAGGACATCACTGCCTACATGAAAGGCACACTCACTGGCACAGACAACCCTTGCCAACAGCTCCCACTCTCAGGCCACACAGCAGAGGGAACGGCACATGGGGTCACATACCTTGGACACACACTGATAGAAGCATGTACTGAAAGGCGCAAGGGGCACATCCATAGATCATGTGCACAATACACACACACACACACACACACACACACACACACACACTGGCCCCAGCACATGCCGATGGCACACCTAGCGCTACACTGTCCATGGCAAGGACAAAGACACTGTGTCCCCACACGCACACACAACACGCAGACCGTTGCACACATACAGGTGGTGGCTGCGTGGCTCCCACATCGACATGTGGTGTCTTCT
>PVHY01002098.1:57521-118903 GCA_004024945.1 Uropsilus gracilis | reverse complement strand
TCCAACCTTCAACTCTCCAAGGAAGTGACTTCTGAGTCTTTGTTTTATGCAAACACTGGGGTCTAGATTTTGAAGTCTCCAGGCAAAGACACAAAGGATGGACTATCTCACACAGTAACAAACTCAGTGACCCCACACTGGCACGTACTGTCACCTAGAAACCAATCAGCTCCTCTTTGGGAAGCCTGTAGACTTGGAAAACTTGTATTACTCCAGTCGTTTCTAGCATAGTCACATGGGCATAGCTTTCCAACTTGCTACTCCGATCCCACAAGACAGGCAGGGAACACACAGTCAGTATACACATCATGGAGGCCACAGGTATTGGGCCACCACATCCTCAAGGAAGTGAGTGGTGCCTGTGCTTACAAAGCATGGTGGCCCTGCTCAGAGGACATGATGGTTTGGCTCGTCAGCTGTGTGAAAACATAGTATTCACTTTATTGGTCTTGCCCAATATACATGCTGTGCCATTTCAAACACAAAGCCAATGAAAGGGCAGAGTGGCCAGTATGGGCAGCCCTCACAAAGGCAGGCAGGATGCTGAATGAGGCTGTATGCACAGGGCTAGTTCTCAGGGGGAGGCCCACATCTGGGACAGCTGGAGATCAGCCTGTTCCGGTTACCTGACTGATGGACCTCATCCCTTGGCCTTGCTTGTACCTGGAGGGGTGGCAGATGCTCTTTCCTCCCTTGATAAAACTGACGCCTGTCATTGGAGAATATTCCAGGCAGCTGAACTCTGCTTTACCGCCCCTGGTCCTATGTCCACAGAGGAGCCTGAGACAGGGGTGGGGCCAAGGCAGCAGAAGCAGCTTATCGGAGCCCCGTTCAGCATCTAGAAAAGGTGCTATGCACCCAGCACCCCCAAAATGGATGTAGATACCATAGTGGGGTTGTCTGTGAGTCCCCCCAACTGAACAATTCCCTCGGGGATGGTAGCTGCAATGCCAAGTGCCACATGTGAGGTAGTAGTGCCATGAGGCATGGAGAGCATGCAGAAATAGAAGCACGTATTCTAGACAGCATGTACATCCACTAGAAAAAGCACTTTACACTATCTACTTGCAAATTCTCAAATAGTCAAAAAGCCCTCCATGTACAAAAGTCTAAGTGCATGGAAGAACTCTCTCTCACTCACTCACTCACTCACTCACTCACTCACTCACTCACTCACTCACTCACACACACACTCTCTCTCTGTCTCTTTGTCTCTGTCTCTTTCTGTCTTTCTCTGTCTCTCATACACACACACCCTGGCAGAGAGACCCAATCTCAGTTCTCACACAAATAAAATACACAGTTCAAACTTTCTTCACCTCACTCACACATGCCAAGATCCAAATTTACACCCATTCAGGGTCACAAACAAACCTTTTTACCTAAAATCACAAGAGAAACTGCCTATCTCCAAATCGCGCACATGTGATCTCACAGACACGTACAGTGACCATGTGAAACTGTAAGAGTAGCCAGGATTATTCCAATCTCAAAGATAGAAAACAGATTCCAAACCCTCCATGGTTCATCTGCAAAGGCCATAGGACACAAGTGACAGACTGACTAGCACCAGGCTTTCTACTGGGACAATGTGGTTTCATGTTCTGTCGTGGACAGTTGTGTTCTCACTTGGTTATCCTGTAGTCTAGAGGTCAGGAGGCAAGCCTGAATCTGTGAGAGCCACATACCCCAACACAGTTCCTGCCCCCCACAGCATGTACACCCCAATTAAATCCTGGATCTCTGTTCTTCCTGCTCCCTGGACCCAGGCTCACACGCTGCAGGGTTCCCACAGCCCCATGCCTGCCCATCAACATTTCATTCACTCTCATTCCACAAATAGCCAGTTCAGTTGTGGACCGAGCATTGACCTGACTCACCTCTCCAAACCGACTCCTCCCCCAGGCTTCTTCATTCTAATAAACAGAGCCACTTGCCCACAGTGGCAGCCAGGCCCACCCACTGGCATGCTGCGAGACCTGTGTGTATTTTTAACACAAACTTAATGGTTAAGAAAAGGTGGGATAGAAACCACTCAAGGCCCATAGAATATTTTAGAGAAGAGGGAGTTGTTTTGCTTTGTTCCATCAGTCTTTATGGAATGAGAATTCCTCCCTCACAGAGGATGAGCCCAGCCTTCAGTTTTGAAAGGCAGCACCAAGATGAAGGCTGTGCAGGAAAAGAGGCCCCACATGTGACTCCAAGACACCTCTACAAGGTGAGGCAGATGGCACCTGGGAAAACTCGCGTAGGAGCTTGGAAAAACTACCCTTTCACCAACGTTAAAGGGTCAATGACAGAGTCAAGTGCTGAAGTTGTGACCCCAATATGGGCAGTACATTTGTTCCCAACATGGTCAGTGTATTAGTTCATGAAATTTAGGCATTGATGCCATTGGCTATGTCTGAAAACACAGGTAAAAGATGGCCTAAACAGGGTAAGGCTACTAGACTAAACAGAATAGGGGTACTTTTACTTTGTTGCAAATTCTGGGTGTGGAAGAGAAAATGAAGCACCAAGAGTATGTGCAGAGAGAAGTTGGGTTTCTGGTTTGGAGGAAGGGGAGAGAGGAAAAAAAGAAGAGAGTAGAGACTGGGGCATGAACTTTTGGGAAGGAGAGAGAGTGGAGGCAAGTTTGGAGGTTATGGTGCCTGGACGAAAAGGACCCAAAAGCGGAGTCTTCTGGGGCTCTCCCAGCATCAGGCACCAAAGGGTCAGTGAAGGTGGAGGAGAGATAACCCTGATGAATAGCTGAGCCACTGTGCACCCAGAGAGACCCGAACCGAACCTCAGGTTGGGAGATCTGGTCCTCCGTCATGATCAAAGGACAAGGACATAACTTGGTGCTTTTGGACTGAGGTAAACCCCACACAGCTCCCCGAGGAGCAGAATTGGGGTTCCTTTCTGTTTGGGGTACTTGTGCTGGTGTGGTCTATTAGAGTCTTTGTTTTTCCCCTTACTGTAAATAAACCTGTTTGTTTACCCTTATTGCTGTTTGATCTCTGGGGAATTGCTTACATGCAGGTAGGAGCATCCACATTGACAAAAATTTAAAAAGGGGTAGTCCCCTACCCTGATAACAGTTCTAGGATAGAATTCCACCTTCCACCTCCTCAGGCCTAAGAAGAACACCCCCTCCCCCAAAGATACCCCATGCCACTTGAAAAGTCTCCTTGAGCAGCCCAGAACCAACAGCAGGAATTTGGGAAGGCTCATGCGGAGGTCATGCGGAGGTCATGCAGAGGTCAGCAGCACCGCCCTGGTTCTATAGGTACCCCAGTTCTCTGCTGGATCCTGAACATTCTGTACTCACTACTTTATCATCCATACCCATTTGCTCTCCCTAAATCTCCCCAATGTGATGCTTTTCCCACCAGGTCACTAAAACCACTTCCCTGAAGGTCACTTGAGTTCATTTTGCCAACCCTGATATAAAGGTGCATTTATATCCTCATCTGATATGGCATTTCAGTTGCATTTTGTCTCACATCTGTACCCTTGATCCTGAAGCGTCTTCTCCACTAGCTCTCCAGGATGATATGCTTTCTGATTCTTTCTCCCACCTCCTTTCTTCTCCCCATAAGGTTCATAGCCACACCACAAGCCCTGCTTTTCTCCACTAAACCTTCCCCAGATCAGCATGCCCATGTGGGTAGCTTAAATACTATCCAGATGCAAATGCACCCCTCCAAATCTTTACTTCTCAGCCTGTCTTTTCTTCTAAACTCCAGACTCATGTAACCAAAGGCCTAGCAACATCTTTACCTGGATGTCTTAAGAGTACCAAGATTTAAAGTGACCAACACAAACGTTGGGTCTCCATCATTCTCTGAGTTTCAGTATATACAAGCACTATCTAACCAGTTGCTTAGGTCTCAAACCTTAAATCCTGGGAGGAATATTTCCCCTCTCTCTGTTTTCACCCTCACCCCATTACATTTAATCCACTAGTCCATTCCACTGGTTCTCCAGCCAAAATAAAAATGAAAAGGAATAACTTCCTGTCCCTACTGCCACCACGATGGCCTAACCTAGCCTCATCTCTCACTCTATGTGAATAGTCAACTTTGTCTCCATGCCTCCATGCTTAGCCCCTATAATCCATTCTCCAGAAAGCAGTGACCTTTTAAAAGGGTAAAGCATGCCAAATCAATCCTTCTACTTTAAATCCTCCCATGATTGTAATTAGAATCAAAACCGAATGCTTTAAAGCTAAACAGGCCTTCAGGACATCTCTGAGCCAGCTCTGCCTTCCTCCCTGGCATGCTTCTTCTAGTCCTTTTCTACCAACATGACAGCCACACCGGACCCTGTCCTGTCAGAAAGGCCCTTTCTCCCTAAAGCCACATGACCATCTCCACCTCCTACACATTTAGCTCTCTGATTATATAACAGCTCTCTAGAACTCCATCCTGGATTACCCTAAAGCACTTCACCCAGCTCTTCCCCTCTGCCTTACCACCAAGTTTTATTTATTTTATAACAGTTACCACTATCTGAAAGTATGTATGTGTGTTAGTTATCTTTCTTGCTCAAATAGAGGGTCCTTGAGAACAGAGATGGTATTGCTCACTGTTGTACTTGCATGGAGTGGATTGTCATCTTCTGATAACAGTTCTGAGCTGGTGAAATGGCTATTAGCACAGGAGCCCAAGGGTCAGCGATGGAGGGAGAGCCAACTCACTCGAAAGAAGGCATGTTGGGTGCAGACATCGGGCTGACCTCCTTGGCCTTCTGCAGTGCATGCTTCTGGTTGAAGGCCTCCTCTTCCTCCTGTTCGTCCTAGACACAAATCAGAGATGGCTTTGCCTGTGATCCCCGTGAAGGAGAGGCGCTTCCCTTAGCTCTCCCCGGAGTTCTGAAGATCAGGTGCAGTGAGGGAAACAGGTAAGAAGTTAGATAAGACAAGGCACGGTAAAGTTGGTTCTGAGACTTCAGATGTTCAGGGAGTTCCCTGAGAGGGTGTGGTAGAGTCCCACCTACCCCCCAGCCCTGGTTACAGCTGGCCTTGACTGTGGATGTCAATAAGAGAAGATAACTCCCACATGCTCTCTATTGGCTAAAATAGGGTCAGGGTTCTTCCATGCAAGGCCCCCTGGAGTATGGTACGGAGGTCATGTATCTATCACACCCTCTTCTTTGCACAATTAAGTGGTCCCATCAAGGTGCTCAAGCAGGGACCTCCATACTGTTACCACATCCCTGCTTCTGAGTGTTTCCACTATGTCAGACACCCAGGAAATTCAGTTCAGGCAAAAAGACCACAGTGGTTAGGAATACAAAAATCTCTATAGCAATCTGATTTTTCACAAGTTGTATTTGACTCAATCTAAACAGTATTCCTGGGTAATACACAAGGCAGATATATCATTCCCATTTTACAGATGAAGAAACTGAGATCACAGGTCTCAGATAACAGAGATCATGGATCTTGCCTGAGCTGAGAGCTGAGAAGTGACAGACGTAGGACTCGTGTCCAACTTTTCAGATACTAAAATCAATGTTTTTCCTCCCATGTCATGCAGATAAGGGATGTTTAAGAAAGGGATGTAGGAAAGAGCAGGAAACCTATTGCTGAACATACAGGTGGTGAGAAACATCAGCAGGGACATATGCCTCTCCCAACCAAATTTACATTGTGTATGGGGGAGCAGTTTTTCACTCATCTCCCTATACCATCTCACTGCAATTAGTGCTGCCTCTGCCCCTAGGAAAAAATGAGCCAGAAGAAAAGAAATAACTCTTTGAGAAATCTAGTCTATGCCCTCACTGAAACTTCTTCAGGTTGAACACAGCACTGGAAAACTGCAGCAGCTGTAGGCTCAGAGCAGTGATGCCCCTGACCCCTCTCATACTCAAATGCAGTGGGATAAGCCACATGTTCAAGGTCACACAGTCACAGTTCGCAGAACTTAAACCCAGATTGCTAGTTTCTTTATTTTCCATGTTATGACCCCACAATGTGCACTTCAGAGGGTTTGTAGTGATGGAGCTGTCATTTCTGTACCACATGAGAGAGCCACGCTGGTCAAAAGCTCTCCAAGCTCAATAAAAGTGACCAGGCTTCCTTCAAAGATGTGTGGTTCTCCAGCTGTCCAGAAGCTTCCAGAAGGGGCCTTCCTGGCAGGCCCAAGCTGGACAGAGCAGAATTCTGGAGGGAGCCCCAAAGGAACAGAGAATCAGCCCCCAGAGAACAGTGCTTACCTTGGTCAGCTCCTGGGCATTGGCCAGATTGTCCACAGCAATGGCTAAGAACACATTCAGCAGTGTGTCTGGGGTGATGAGTTGAGGATGGACAAATAAGTGGAAGGCTCAACAAAGCTGAGAGGGCATCATTATGTCCTT
This sequence comes from Uropsilus gracilis, assembly GCA_004024945.1. Taxonomy (NCBI): domain Eukaryota; kingdom Metazoa; phylum Chordata; class Mammalia; order Eulipotyphla; family Talpidae; genus Uropsilus; species Uropsilus gracilis. The sequence continues at coordinate 112,558 of PVHY01002098.1, read as the reverse complement.
TCTGCTCCCAACATTAGCAGGTACAGATTCACATAGGGAGGGAGAGATGGGGGAGTCTCATAAACAGCATGTTCTCTCCCCCTTTCAAATACCATCTCTTTGCACAAAATGAGTAAATACACAAATATAACCACTGGAGAGGCCTTTACACAACTACAGGCTCTCCTCATAGCAAATCTGAGCAAGATAATCACTGAACTGGGTGCTCAAGATAGGAGCCCATCACTCCTGCCGCGGGGGTCTGGAAGTGAGGTCTACCTAGCTGTTCCATGTTATTTTACCCTTGAAGATAAAAAGGAAATGAGATTCCACAGTCCAGCACCAGCTGGCTCTCAAAAATGGGACTCTCACTCAGCCCTCACATTCTCCTTGTCCTGGAAGACTCCCGTGGAACAAAACGACAAAGAGCATACATCACCATTATGGAAATTGTCTCCATTCCACACTCTCACCATTGAAGTCCCAGTTTTTTGACAGTCTATCTGGCCTTCATGGGTGGAACACATAACTGGTTCTAGCACTAGAGCCAGGCCTGATATTCTCCGCGAGAACAGCAGGATGGGCCAAGGATTACTGTGACGGACTGGCCTTCCCCTTCTCTACTCATGACCCTTTCCTTCTAAGTCTTTCTTGTGTTCATAGCTCTGTTTGAGCCCCTGAGGTTTTCAGGGAGGGACACTCACAAGAGCATCTCTTCTCAGATGGTGCAAGTTTCAAAACCAGATGGCGCTTTGTTTTCTCTCTCCCAGTCCTGACTCAAGCAGGTGTGACTTCCTATAACTTCTTGTCCAAGTTTGCAACTTATAAGGTGCATTAAACAAATCATTTACTACTCAAAATGAAGCAGAGTGATGCTCACAGGGGAATAGGAACTGAGCTCAGACATAGCCAGACCCTTCCCCAGCATGTACACTAGATCACAGTGACATGGAGGGTCAAATTTTTGCCTTGAAGAGAGCTCCCAAGGTCCTTGTTCAAGTGTTTGCTACACTCAGGAGAGGGGGCGGAGAAACCAGCAAATACCGCTGTGTGACTCATATCTTTTCTGCTTGGACATAAAAACCCCTTTCCCTGAAGGTCGGGACTGTTCTCTGCCCTGACATTGTGCTACGGAGGAACAGTCCTGGTCAGTTATTAGGCTCTTGTTAATTAGACCAGAGACTCGGCCTGTGTCTAGGAGGTACTTTACTGTTCACAACTAATAAAAGGACATAGGATATTGCTGAATTCTTTAAAATATGAATATTAGAAGCTAAAAGAGACTAAGTGACTTTACCAAGGACACGTAGCTGGGGTGAAAACTCAAATATTCCTGCTGTCGGTCCTGTGATCAGGCATTGGGCTTCCTTTTAAATGGTCGTGGGTCCCAATATTTCTTTTCAATATAGTATTGTTTGCCCCTGATCAAGTTATTACTCCTAAGTCTTGCCGGGTAAGGCCAATATGAAAATGCCTCTAAACCTTAAATACAATGAACAGCACAAATATGATACCACTAATGCTTTTGATATATCACTAAGGGTGGTCCTGTTCCGTATTGACATGAAATTCATTCATTCATCAGTATTATAATCTTGCCACTTCAGTCTACAGTGATCACTGGCCTCTAATCATTCAATATAATAGCTTCATGGGCCATCCTTTGTGTGAACTATAGATTTGGATGACATCTATTTCGTTTACACTTATCTGTTTTACTCAATTAGTGTGCAAATTCCATAAAGTTAGAATCCTTGTTTCCCCTGAGTAACGGAGCAGTGTCTACCCTGTTCCCAAACCAACTACCCTCACATACAGCTCCATCCACCACCTGCTCAACCTTCGATCCTGGCAGACAGCGAACACAAACAGGAAAACCTTTAAAAGGATACAATTGCCAAACAGGGTGAGCACAATGAAGTAGATGGCTGACCACATGCCCGAGCTGACCCCACCCTGGGAGCGGATTCCGTTGTACATCACCTCGTTCCAGTCTTCACCTGTCAAGATCTACACAAAGCACACAACAGCCACATCAGAGACTGGGCTGGTTGAGAAGGTGGAGCCACTATAAATGGGTCTGGGTCTTCTCCAAATACCCCCTTGGCTATTCTGCCAGTGAAGGGGGAAAAGTCATGAATAATCCTACTTTCTCCTGGTATGGAAAAGGCATTGAGAATGTAAGGAAAGTAGCCAAAAAGGTGGGATTCTACCCCTCAAATTACCTCTCCTTGAGCTGTGGGAATCACATGGATCAGACTGTCTGATCATTAAATGGCTGTCCCCAGAGTCACCAGGATACATCTCTTGAGAGAGCAGTATTTCTGGAAAGTGCCTCTGGTGCCAGTGTAGGGAAAAAGAGGTCTGGTAAAGTGGTATTTTTGTTTAGCTCTGACATTATCGATTTTGCTTTTCCCCCATGATTTGAAAAGGTATTGCTTTATTGTGGGGCGTGGAAAAGTGGGAAGAGTGGAAAAGATAGTTCATTAAGTGGAAACATGGGTTATAAGTTCCCAGTTTCAGAAAACCAGGAAGTCAATTTATTACTAAATGTTTTAGCCTTAATATCATGTATAAACTTTCAAGCACAAAGAAGACCAGTGAGATCATCACAGTGGAGATCTTTTATTATTATTAAGAACTGAGCTACAGAAATCCTGGGAATTGATGTAGAGGCAATGACCCCATGAGTAAGTGTGCACAGTTGTCTGGGAGGAGCCTGGACAAGAAAAGCAGGGTCTCTTAGCTAGCATCATTTTTGCAGCATGTGGCCCAAGGGACCCAGCATGATGTTTTTTAACTGCCAGTTGGCCTCATACCTGGAATACGGTCATGATGGCTGCTGGGAAGGTGTCAAAATTGGCTGAGGGTGTACCATCATTAAAGTTAAACCTGAGGAAAAAAAGTTAAACCCAAAAGGGGAGTTCAGAGAGAAGACTGCAATGGAATCCTCATATACCAAGTTTTCCCTCAACTAAAGTATATATACATTTTTCAACCTTTCGTTCCTCCTTTATCTACATCCTCTTCTAATTTTTACCAATTCCATGGAACTTTCAAAGATGGTATTAATGAATGCTATTGATGGCCTGGACATTTTGAAGGGTATGGGGAATGAAATGAGGTTTAACTTTCTCCTGAGGCTTACGATCCCATGTTATACATGTTATAAGGTCCCATGCTATACATGCTCCAAAGCAGGGAGTCCTTGGCACAAAAATCCTGTACATTGTGAGAAATTTAAAGGCAAAGGCACTTTCCCACATATGCACTTAGCTGTCAATTTAAGCCATGGATAGAATAAAACAGTAATACAGTGATAGAATGTATGACCCTAGTGCTCACAGATTATGGAAGGCTTTTAAATTTCCTTTGGATGAAAGCCAATTGATGCTTACCTGCCTCCAAACAGCTGCATTCCTAGGAGAGCAAAGACAACGATGAAGAGGAAGAGGAGGAAGAGCAAACTGATGATAGACTTCATGGAACTCATCAAGGAGACCACCAAATTCCGTAGGGATGCCCAATACCTACAAAACCCAGATGGTGGTGAACACTGAATCCTACATTATTCTCAGTTTTAGATGGACAGAGGTCTGGTGGGCTATGAATTGTATAATTACAGGAGGGTGTGATGGCAGCAACACGTGGCCTGGGATATGGCATCAGTCTTCCGGTTGCTCTTTCGAAGGAGGAGGAGGAACTGAAGAATGGATTGGTGGTTTGGTAGGAGGGTGGAAATATGGTAAGGAGGAAAAGGAGGTGGAAGGAAATATTTGCAGAAAGATGTTTTCATTTTCAAGGGTACATGGAAAGAATCCTGATTCTGATCACTTACTTGGTTATCTTAAATATTCTCAGAAGCCGGAGAGCTCGCAAGACACTGATTCCAAAAGATGTACCTGGTCTGAAGATTGCCCAGACCACTTCAAAGATACTGCCCACTGTGACCTAAAGAGTCAAATTTATCCATTGTGAGAGGGGGGAAGAAGGTGGTATATTCTGGTATTTAGTTGTCCATAGTTCTCACTGGTCAATTTCAAGCTTTTCTCCCACTCCAGCCCACTTCTAATAGGACTACCTCTTTTTGAAGGCCACCAAAGAAAAGCAAGCAGTTTTCATCTTTGAACTCAACAAATACACTGCTTTTCTTCTTTCGTGGTACCAGAGAAGGCTGCCATCTCTCTCCCTACTCCCTCCACTCCCTCCACTCCCCTTACTAACTTTATATCCTGCAGATTGGTTTTCTGGACCTTGTGCTGGTGAAGAGTTTAAGAACTCTTAAACTCTTGTGTGGTTTGTGTAGAAGTGGTCACCACTTCTACACAAATTTGATAACCATGACATACCTTATAGTCTAGCAAACAGATAAAGGAATGAGGCCCAAAGCCAGAGAACTAACTAGAGTGAATATAGGTTGCATTTCAACAGAAAAATATCAGAAGGTGTCTGCATTCTCTCATTGTCCTAGAATCTAGGGTTATCAAAGATACTGCAGTTACCTGTACATAAAATATCTTTCAGTCATATGGATCCCATACCCCCCAGTGTAATGGTCCAGCCTGGTGGCATGGAATCTGACTCTGACAGGAAATAGCAACTTCAAGTTAAAATTCAATTCAATTTTTGTTTCGGTTATATATTTTTATTTTATTTTTTTATTATTTAAATTATATATATATATATATATTTTTTTTTCACATTGTTGAGATCCCTGGGGGTCACCCACCACCTCCCCTCCCTGGCCACACCAGCTGGTCCCCTCCCCCAGTTGTGTACTCCCATTTGACTGTCCATACATTGGTGAAACCATTTAGTTTCTGTCGGTTTTATATTTATTGACTGTCATGTTCTACAAAAATAAAAATAAAAAATGACAAAAACTAATCTCCCCATCAGTGCTGAAAAGTATGTGCACGAGGAAACTAAGGTTAAAAGGGTTCACTGACTGTTATGCCTGCAACTTGCCTGTACCCAGAACCATATGTTCTGAGTTAAAATGGAGACTGGCGAGCACCCAAAACTGTTAGCACCTAACTGAAGATTTGGCAGAAAAAGAAGTGGGTTTGGCAAAAAGAGAAGTGGTTCAGGAACCCAAAGTTTTTCAGTCTAGTTATGTTGCTGGTAGACTGTGCGACCCTGTACATGCTGTTTACTCCTGTGTACACAGGAGCCTACTTCCTGGTACATGAGAGAGAAGATGTGACTCCTGAAAGCAGCAGAGGTCAAAGACAGATGTGAAAGCACCTTGAAGCCTAATACATGCACACAGTTATAAACCAGCATTGCACAGAACATGTATGCTAGAAGAGGGTATGTATTTGGGGACTTGCTAATAACAGAGCTGGTGCACGTATGTCTACCTGTGCTTGTTTGAGAATATAGCTAGGTAATTTGAACCAATTTTTAACTGACCTCAAAAAACATACTAGCTTCTATTGAACAACTCTCTGGAATCAAGTCCTTTGCCCTTTCCTCTCAAACCAAGATAATCTGAAGTGCTTCAAACCCTGGCTCTGACAGCTTTGTAAAATTCACTGAGCTATACACTTAAGTGTGCACTTGATGGCATATGTGTCATACATCAGTGAAAATATGAAAAGGGAGCTTTAAAAAAAAAAAAAGAAAAAGCAATCCAACCCTTGTATGGTACTCATTCCTGACCTTCTTTTGGCAAATTTATCTGTCGCCCTTTCATAAATTCTGATTTCTGAGCTATATGCTCAGCAGTGTAACAAGCTGCTTATCTCAAACCGGCCTATCAACACAGAGCAGAAAGACAGGAAGCTCTGAGCACTTACCCCAAAATCAAAGCAGTTGAATGAAGAGTGAAAATAAAGGCGAGGCCCCATGCCGTACATCTTTAGGGACATCTCTAAGAGGAAGAGTCCCAGAAACAAAAATTCTGCATAGTCTGTGGGCAGTAAAAGCAAAAGCATGTGTTATGCAGATAGTGAGGGCTCCTGCACTCCTCACCCCAACCTGTTGTCTGCAGAGGACCCCTCAGATCTGAGCAGGATGTGAACAGGGGCTTTCAATCACTGTCAGGCCAGTGCCAGGCAAAATCTCACATATCTGAATATGCTCTGACCCAGGAGTCCCCAACTCACACCATAAGTTTTTTCCCACAAGTGGCATGCCCCTGCCATTAAAACAGGTGACAGCTCTGAGGTGAGTGAGAAAGCTTTTCCCATAGCTTAACTGACAGCACTGAATTCCCCTCCACCACCAGTACCACCCAGCTCCAACAACTCCTGAAGTCTTACTCACATCAGTGGTGACCTCACCCAGAGCTGTTTTCTAAGTTCATCACCCTAAGGACTTCTCCAGGACTTGGGAGACCTAAACTCTCCAATCACTGAAATCTCCTTGAGACACCAAGTGAAAGCCATAGTTACCCAAGGTATGCCCTTTACTTAACAGCAGAAATTTGTACATCAGATTTAATTATGAATGAAAAACTGGGAAGGGCCGTGTGATCAACTGAATCCCAACCTTGGTTTCCCTCCCAATGGGCAGAGATGCTGTGCTGGGCTGGGCTGGCCTGACCATGGGCAGGATCAGGATGCTTTCTCTTTCACTGGCACCCCAACCAAGCTGCCTGCGTGAGGTCCGGCAGTAACTACTAACTTACAGAGAAGGTGGGTGAGCCACTGGGGCTGGTTGTGATGGACGATGGCCACACAGGCGGTATTGAGAGCCACAAGACTCAGCACGATCCAGTAAAACACCTGGGATTTAACCATGTGGCGGATGGAGATGCGCAGAAGCCTTTCTTTGTGCCGGAAATAGGAGGCCCCGTCCACCTTTGCATTTTTGATGCTGGCTCGGGCAAGAGGTGTGCCTAAAGAGGGAGAAGTGAGGCAAAAGAATGAGAAGGCAAAACAGATACCCCTTCATGGCTGAAGGGGCAGGGGGGCATTCAAGGGACCAAGTGGACAGCTTCAACCCTAGGGTTGGGTGACCGTCATAACACTGGCTCAGGGATCCCATGCTTCGGGCTAAGCAGTTCCCACAGCAGAAGTCCCTGTTTTTCCTCACTGGGCACTCTCAGTCCTAAGAAAAGGAAAATTTTTCTGGGTGGACACCCAGTACAGTGAAGTCTAAAAAGATCATGTTTATGTTTGTAATAGATTGGGTTCTCTCTGGCTTTTTCCCATTAAATATGCTCTAGGTACTGGAATTATCCCGCCGCACTTGTGTTAGATTCTGCCTAAAGCAACAGTGGGCTATGTAAATCTCTTTTGCTTTTAAGGACAAAGAGTGACTTTCCCCTTTCTGGTGAGGAAAAACCTACCATCAGCCAGAATCTCCAAGAGAACTCGGGACTGAACACAAGTTATGTCAAAGGGTTGTTGGGAAGAATTCAAGTATCAGACACTAGAAGTTGGTGAATGTCACTGTGGTCAAGCCAATGACTTCAAGGTCTTGCATGGTGGTCACCAGAGGCAACAGGTGCTCAAATCCTTGAATGCTATTGCATTATCCCAACCAGGACAGTCAGGGTATGTGTGCAAATGGGTGTGTATCTGTCACATGTGAATACCCTTGGATGGACTTTGGCCCTAACCCCATTGTACAGCTAAACAACTTCCCCAGCAGCCTCCTTTTATTCTAAGTCATTTTCATGTGGATTTGATTAGTACACATTTCCATAATTACAGCCCCAACATCTGAATTCTTTGGATTCTTCTCCTTCTCGTTGCACCTTTCAAAAGATGAGCTCTTCCTTTCTTCCTGGGACATCCAGAGAAGAAACTCACCCACAGAGGAGATATCGACACAGTGTTCATCGCTGGAATCTCGGGTCATGGCCTCCGTCCGACTCCTTTTAATGGTGGCCCTTCGAAGCACTGTCAGTGGGCAGGAGGAGATCAGTGAGAGGAGACAACTACCACCAGATCATTCAGATCAAAACTGAGGACTATGGGTAAGAGTTCCGTGGAACACTGGGATAGCCTTTACCGCAAGCACCTGAGCCAGGGTTCCAGAAAAGGTCAATGTCTACAGAACATGAGTGTGCTCAGTAATACTGAAATATGGGGGCACCTGAGTCCTAGAGCTTATTCAAACGTGTTGGCAGACAGGCAGTCCATATGTACGTGTTCTGGCTCTTCGTAAACAATACCACTTCCTGGTAGTTATAGTGGTCCCAAGATGATCCCCACGAATCTCAGAGAAGATGCCTTAATATGCCACTGGCTGCATCACAGCCCATGAACAGCATCTTTCACCCACTCTGGAACAAAGCAGCTCAAGGATTTTATTTTCATCAGTTTTAAAGCATCTAAATCTGTGACTCCATTCCCTTCATTTTAAAGCATGAGGGATTTTATGACAGAGACACTTGAGTTTCAAATCCCAGGACGCCCTTCTTTCTTTCTTTCTCCTCTTTGGATCCAGAGAGATTGCGACAGCCTATGGTGGTGGGGGGGGGAGGGGAGGTTACCTTCCAAGGCAGATGTTCCGGCATTTTTATTTTCTTCAGCGAGCATGACTTCCTCTAGATGGAAACAAATGGTTTAGTAAACTATCTGTAATGGCAAATCATACTGCAAAATGAAACCCTCCAAGGGACAGTTCTGGCTCCAGGGCAACAGAAAGAGCAAGGAGTTCACAGCCCTTGTAGAAAGCAGCCAGGGGTCAGGCGGATGCTCCTGCTCTGTAGACAGGAAGGAAAGGAAGAAGCCCTTCATTGAGGGGGCATGAGGGGATGGCTGGTATAATTGGGCTCTCTGTCTGATATGCTTGTGCAGGAGGATACCCAGGAGAGGAGGAGTTGTTTTTTGTTTTTTTTTTTTAACTACAGTCCTCTCGATGGAGAGGACAATTTCCATTTCCATTTTCCCTTCTACTACCCAGGTTCCTGAAACCTCTTCTCTCATCTATAGCTCCTAGCTATAGGAGGTAAGATATTTTGGGGGACTCTACTGGAAAACAGCATGGAGGAGGGGCAGAGGAAAATGCTAATGGCAGCCGAGAGCACTGAGGGTCTGACAGGCCTTCTTCCCCAGGGCCCCAGCACTTTGTCCTGCTGGCTTGAGCTGAAGTTGATGGAGACATCATGCACTTCTCCCTGTGATATAATAAAAAGTAAACATTTGGCTTTTGTGTAACTTTCTGGTACAAAGCTCTTAAAAGCATTGGGATTTTGTATGCCAGTGGGATGACTCACTGTGGGAGGGGTAGTAGCTACCTTAAGGAGTGGGGCTGGTCACCACTGAAGGTTGCAACTTCCAGCCTCACCCTGCTCCCATCACCTGGGAAGGGAGAGGAGCTATAAACTGCTCAATCATCTGTGCCAGTACTTTCATCAGTCCTGTCTTATGGTGGTTCCATAAAACCCCAAACTCCAGGACTCCGGGAGCACCTGGGTTGGTGAACACAGGTATTGGGTGCCTAGCAGGCATGGAAGCCCTGTGCCTGTGCCTGTGGTCCCCTTCCCCACACCCACACCTTGTTCATGTTCCTCTTTCATTTGGCTGTTCTGGAGTTATAACTTTTATAAGAAACTGATAATAGTAAGTATGATTTTCCTCAAGATCTATAAGTCATTCTAGCAAAGTCTCAAACCTGTAGTCCGCCTCTTATTTCACTACCCACCCTCCCAAATTTGTTGCTATCTGGGCAAAAACAGGTCCTCTGGAAACCCACTTGCAGCTGGCACCTCAAATGGGGACTGTGCTAACAATAAGGTCTGTGCTAACTTAAGGTGGTATTGTCAGGATTGAACTCTTGGACACCCAGTGGGTGTCGGAGTGACATTCTTGGTTGTTGGTGTTTAGAGAAGAACCACTCAGTCCCTTGACTCTCTTCTTCATCTCCCTAGTTATGTGCACCACAGAGAAGTCACCATCTCTGTTGATACTGTTTTCTACTAACACTGACAAGAATCAGCCTCATGAACATCGTTCATCTGGATTCTGAGCACTCCACTGGGAGTGATGTGGGTCAAGCCTGACTCTTGTAGCCATCTGGACCCATAGGCCAGAGAATCAGAGACCAAGGAACTGGGGAAAAGCTGACAGCAGACCCTACTAAACAATGCTTTCATTTAAGCACTTGGAACAAATAAAATGACAACTTGAAGAGTGTGAAGTCATTACCATAATTCCACCTGCATATAAAACTGAGAGTGTAATGTACTTGCCAGGGAGAACACTTTGAGGTTCAGGGGATACCACACAGGATGGTCCTTATCCCAAGTCATAAATATTTAGCTCTTCTTTTTAAGTATAGCTTTATGACACTCAAAGTGGATCATCATATTATTCACGGGATGCCCCTTTCTGCAGACATAAAGGGTTTTAAAATCATTTGATAGCCCAGGTTGTTTAGAGGTCATCTCTCAGGTACTTATGACAACACTTCCCAGCAATATAAACTACTTCAGTCAGAGAGTTGTCTCTGCAGTCTGCAGTGTCTGGGCTCTGGGACAGGCAGATCTGAAGACCCCCAAGGCAGATGGAGGGGGTGTGGTATTGCTGAGTCTCTCCAGGAATCACTCAAAGGCTCTGGAAGCTGGGAGAGCACTTCCCCCCTCCCCCAATGCCTTGTGCCAAATTCGCTTTCGAACTTGAGTGTCTTTCCAGGGAAATGTAACCCATATGTCTCTGATTCACTCCTGTTCCATTTGTAAAGGGAAGGGCCAGGAAGCACAATATGACGTCGCAGTGCGTCTTTTTTTCTTAGAAGGAAAGCAGAGGCTTCGCCAACTGGAAGAACGTGAAGCCTGGGAATCCAGTTTGTATTTGAAAAGCAGAGCCGACAGCAGCATCCTAACACACATGACCTTGGAGGGTGGGGGGTTCTCTCCAGGTTCTGCTGACAGTCAGCTCCCTCAGGGGTCTGTCAGATGGCCCCTCCCCCCAGGAAATCAAGGACAGTTAGGAACTTCAAGCTGCCTCCCTGGCCTGGAGGCAAGTCTGCTTCAGGAAGCCTGGACTACCTTTCTGGAAAGAGGTTGGAGGATTCACAGTCATTCCTGTAGGAGGAGAAAGGGCAAAGTACAAGTACAGCCAACAAGCATTTGGCTCTTGCTTACAGTGGTGGCAAAGAGATACAGATAGTCCCAGGGGGAGGCCGTTTTTATCCAACTCTGAGATGGCACAGTCACAGGTAAACATTCTCTCACCCTTCTAGGCAATCAAAATTGACTCCAGAGCTGAGAGTCAGTTTTTGTATGCTAGTGGTCCAAATAGGCAGTTCATGGTCTTGTTGCAAAGCTCCTGCAGAAGAGTAAGACCCAGGCAGCTGAGGATCAAATTTTCCAGATTTTTCTGGAGAGACCTCACAGTTGTACAATCAGGAATAGAGAAAAGATACTGATGCTCTTATATTTTTTATTATTGTTTAAAAAAATAACTCTAGGAAGAAAATGAAGATCTGTAACAGCCAACAGCCCAGTTTTCAAATAATATGGAAGGCAAATGCATCCTTTTTATTGACAGAAGTAAGGTGACTGATGTGGGACATGAGCAGCTGAGATCCAGGCAAGCTTGATCAGGTGGCTGAGTCAATGAAACTATGAGTAAAGTTTTGGACCTATGGGGTGGGGGGGGGGCATTTCCTGATGCTGAACCACAGTAGGGGCACTGAGGGCAGCAAAGCCAGTTGTTCCCCATCTACTACTGGTTCATGACAAAGGCCTCACAAATGGTTCTCCCAATACTGGTCTGGTCTTTTTACTGTTGCTCTTCAATGTAACAACCAAGACACTTTCAAAATCTTAAGTTAGAGCAGGTCTCTCCTCTGCTCAAAATGCCCCACTGGTTCTTGCCTTGCTTACAGTAAAATTCCAAACCTCACAATAGCCCAAAAGGTGATGAATGATCTTTGCCATTACCCCTATGACTGCCCTCATCCTATCTCCTGCCTATTTTCACACTAGAATATTCTTGGAATATTCTAAGCCTTGGTATATTAACTATTCCAGATCTTTCCCTGGTTGACCCTTCAATGCAAGGGAACCTCCCCAACCAGGTGTTCCCTATCCCTGCCCCCATTAAATTTGACCTTGACCTGTTTCCTGTTGTACTAAAAAAAAAGAATCTGCTCAACTTATTACTGCTTTTCCCAAGAACTAAGAGTAAGCTCTATAAGGGGAGAGCTTAGGTTACTGACTGATCTGTTTGGCTCAATGCTGTATCCCCAAGTGTCTAGAGCATGCCCCAGCATAAAGTCAGTCCACATATGAACACCTGTGGGTTGTCCTCAGTGCAGTGGTGTGTCATGTCAGCAGGCCATCCTCAGCTCTAAGATCGGGTTTTCTTACCTTTTACTCAGTCCACTTTACTAAAAAGGCTTACCCCATGAAAGGTATTTGGTACAAAAAAATGTTCAGCAAAAGCCTAGAGGAAGAAAGTGGAATCAGGAGGGAACCCCAAAAGCAACCAAGGTGTCCAGAGTTGCCCTCTGCTCTGGTTAGGTTGCCCCTTCATATAAAATTATTGGGAGTGAGGAGGACCCTGCTGTCTGTGTGCCCGCTGCGCCTTTCCACCACCTGGCTTACCTGCTTTGTCTATCCAGGCTCGGTAACCATTCAGCTCACGCTCGATCTGCTGCTGGCGCCGAAGCTTCATGAACGCCCTTCGGTTCTCTACTCTCTCTCTCTCTTTGGCAAATTCCCTGTGGAAAAGAAGGTAGGATTCACTGAGTGTGGATAGTGCCATGAGAGAGAGGGAACAAGTAAAAGAGAAAGAGGGTACCTTCACAGGTACTTTGGATGGCCTGTGTCCCCTTTCCTTTGTCCCAAGCTGCCCCTGATCACATTAAATAGCTGCACAGAAGAGCACTTTGTGCAGCCTTGGGCAGGAAGCCCTCCTGCAGAAGTTGTATTCCAATCAGTATGAACGCCCTCCGCTTGCTCAATTTGACAGAACTTGCTTAATCATGGGACAAAGCAGGTTTCCAAATGCTTGTTCTGTTTCCCAGTTACAATGGATGCACACTCCTCTAAGGGGCACAGCTGCCCCTCTGGTTTTTAATAACCACAGTGATTAATGCATATTGGGCAATCACTACATGCCAGCTCTGTATGAAGTTTCTCAGAGCCATTAACTCATTTAATTCTCAAAACCAACCTATGAAATAAGTTCTATTAAAACTCCTATTTAACAGATGGGGAAACCAAGGCTTAGAAAAGGGAAGCAGCTTGCTGAATATCAGTCACAATGCTGGGCTGCTTCTGATGTCCCACTTCCTATGGTGTAATGAGTGACTCCGGGGCCTTGAAGGACTGACAGGCTATTTGAAGGCAGCAGGTGGAGGTTATATGGGAAGGGGCATGGGAGAGACATGTGGCTTGAACAGGAAGAGAGTGGGAAGATGGGGTGGGAAGAGGGTAGCAAGACAGGAGAGTCAAGAAAAGGTGGGGTTCAAGGAGAGAATAGAGTTGAGTGGCAGGCAAAGGGGATCAAGGCCACTCAGGATCACAAGATAATGAAAGGAATAAAACTCTCAAGAAAAAAGGAGAGAAGGGGAACAAGAGCTCCCTGGCAGAGGGGATGATGCTTAAGTTCATTGGGGAAGCAAAACAGGGGATCAAGAAACATTTCACTCTGGTGAAATGGAATACTACTCAGTGTTCAAAAAAAGAAAATATTATGACATTTGTGGCAATGCAATAGAGCTGAAAACAAGATTATGCTAAGCAGAATAAGCAAGAAGGAGAAAGATAAATACCAAATGAAGTCACATTTATGGAATCTAGAGAAACCAAACCAAAGGCCAGACAAAGACAAACCTTAAGACCAACCCTTAAAAGCTGACCATATCTAAGGCAGCTGGGAGTGGAGGAGGGATGAGGAATGGGGCTGGGGAGGAAGTACAAAGGATTATGGGTGCTTTGGTGGTGGGAGAGCTATGATGAACAAACCTGAGGGGAGAAATCCTGTATTGCCAAAACATTAGCAAGGAGGTAAGCCAGTGGTACTTTATTTAAAAAATTAAAAATACTAAAAGGAATATTTGCTTGCAAAATGGGCTCCTTCAGAAACCACATCCATACCTTTCTCATCACCAAACACAATTTCAGACTAGAATTACCCTTCCAACCCATTCCCCAACTGCTCTGGAAGCTATTTCACTTTTCCCAAGGTGGTTCCCTGATCCCTAAATAAAGGGTTGCAGCTTAAAGGTGGGGGAGTCCAGCCCCCAATGTGGGTCATACCAGCTACCCCCACATGCCCTAGAAGGAAGAAATGATGCTACTGGACAGGCCTAGTGCCGTCCCCTCTCCCCCCATACAGAGAAAGGAAAGAGCCTGTCTTCCATGGTGCCAAGACAGAAATGGTTATCTGGGCAGGGACAGGTGATGGTGGTCAGAGTCGGGTGAGGCCAATGGAAATAAGACACACTGAAAGAGAAGTTCGTTTGCACTTGGCTTCAAGACTAGCTGGTTCTGCTAAAAGCACTTTGGGGAGAGTGGAGGATGAGTATGAAGAATGGCCAGGGCCAGTGAATCAGAGCAGCAGAATGCAAGCCCCAGGACGCCCCTTTTCCTCAGCTTTTTTTTTTCTTCTAGATTTCAGCAACATCAGACACAAGAGTTCAACATGATTTGCAGCATCACCATCTTCCAAAATTCACACCGTTGACTCTTTTTCCTCTTCCTACCCCTCATATCCAAGCAGGGCCACTCTTTTGTTGGTCACTCTCCAAAATGCACTTCTCTCTTCACTGACATTATCTGGGATCTCACCCTTTCCTGTCTGGACAGTTAAATAGTGCCTTCCTGGTCTCAGGCATATGTCTTCCTTCCCTTATTTCAGTTCCCCAATGGTTATATATTAGAGCTATTTTCCTAAAACATGTCCTGAGTCTTATCAATTCCAACTTAAAATAATAGCCATAACAAGAAACATTTCTGAAGCATGTTCTGATTTCCATGCACCTCCACATGCTTTGTTCACTTAATTTTTATGATTATTCTGAGAAGAAAAAATGATATTTCACCTGCATTTTAAAAGTTCAAATTTAAGGAAGAAATAGGCAGGTTAGGATATCAGCTCCATCGACCCCAACAGCACAGTAGCTCCATGTGACCCAGAAAGATCTAACAGGCAGTAATATTTTGAGCAAGACCTCGAAACAGGCAATGAGCGGAGAAACAAGAATCCTTTAGCAATGAGTGTGAGCATTATTACCACCATCTTAATTTTCCAGCTCAGAAAATGGAATCAAAGGGGAGATGAGTGTCTCCTGAGAGGGCAAGTGTCCATGGAACAGCCACTATACGGACCAGGACTCTCAGAGCTTCCAAGTGCCATCTTCTCTCTACTCTGAGGCCTACTCCCACTGCCTGCTGCTCAACATGGTACAAACACCTCACATAGCCTTCAAGTAGGATTATCTGTAGAAATGTCTTCTCTATGTGAGAAATCCATCTTTATTTGCAGAGTAAACACGAAGTTACCCCCTCAGCTTTCCCAGTCTGATGATAACCTTTCTCTTCAAACATCGCCTTCCATATTCCTACCCCCTTGCTGTCTGCAGCCACAGGGCCGCACTCCACGCACAGTGGACCTCTCCCTGTTCCAGAAAGTGCAAGAAAAGTGCTTTCAGGGCTTAGTCCAACCCACTTCTTAGCTGCTTGAGTACAAAATCCTTCCTCCAGGCCAGGTTTAAAGGTTTACCTCTTCTGGCTAGCTTCCTCTGCCTCTGTCCAATCTTCTGGCCTCCCTCTACCTTCCTTTATTATACCAGACCACACCTCAAAGCCAGATTGTTATGGTGGTGAGCTATATGTGTGTGTGTGTGTGTGTGTCTGTCTGTCTGTCTCTCTCCATCTTGTGAATATGACTTTGTATCCTCTCTAGACTAGACTAGCCTGCCACACAGAATGTATACTCATATAAGTTCAGACTTTATAGTAGATTTTTTTAAAAAATTAAAATAACCAAGTTGACTGGTAAGCACACTGACAGCTCTGTCCTGGTTCCTGAAGACTTCAATGCAGGAATGCTCCATCTTGCCCTGACCCACAGGCAGCCAGGCAAATGAGTAAAAGGCAGTGGTTCTCAGGTAACTCCTGGACATGACAACCATTCTTTCTTAGCTTGGCTCTGCTAAAATCCCTGTAGTATGAGTCTGTAAAGATAACAACGTGATTGACAGACATCCCCCAAATTTGCTTTTTTGGGAGTGATAGGTTTTTACCAGGATGTCCAGATCAGGCTTCTTCCAACACTTGTCACCCTAGCAAGTGGATCAGAGGTCAACTGAGGCTCTA
This sequence comes from Uropsilus gracilis, assembly GCA_004024945.1. NCBI lineage: Eukaryota > Metazoa > Chordata > Mammalia > Eulipotyphla > Talpidae > Uropsilus > Uropsilus gracilis. The sequence goes on along the minus strand of PVHY01002098.1, from coordinate 96,348 downwards.
TTGGCCTTAAAAGCAGCTTTACCCTTGTCTTAAAGAATAAAAATGGGAGCAAGAGTATCACCCAGGTGTAGGATATCTCTAGAAGTATCTCTCCTGAAAGACCCATCTTTATCTGCAGCGCAAAAATGAAGTTACCCTCTCTACATCATGTGAGACCCCTTCTTCTCAGGACCCTACTCCATTCCTTAGCTGAACATAGAAACTGTCAATCTGTCTCATTTAGTCTAGAATGTACAGTCACATAACTTTTCCATTTGTATGCAATTAAATTTCTTTTTCTAGACAGAAACCAAATGGTTTCACTACTATATGGGACATGGGAAAGATAAACAAAAAGCCATGAAGAAAAGTCAAAACAAGTTAACAACCACATTAAAGTACACAACTCAGTAGGGGTGAGGGGGCAGGACAGGGTGGGAACAGTCAGAGAGGGTGGGATTCATGAACAGTCATGAATCCCGGAGATCACAAAGATATGAAATTTATATATATATATATATATATATATATATATATATATAAATTAATTAATTTTAAAAAATTTATTTTTCTCCTGCTAATCAGTTTGATATTAATTTATTAACTGAACCACCAGCATGAGAAGAACTCAGAGGGGTAGTGGGATTTTTCCCCTTGGGGTCTTGTCAGTGTCAACTCTAACTTGTCCCATGATAATAATCATGTGATTTCTTTTTTTCTTTTTCTTTAGATTATGTGATTTCTTATGAGCCAGGCACACAGTCTAACTTCTCTGTGTATCTAGAAGTTTCCTGGTACTGGTTCCCACAAGCTTGCCTCCGTGCTCTCCTCTCCCATTGCAGGACCCTGTTTCCTCTAACCCCTACCACCTAGCATCCTTGCTGGGGTCATGGGCCCAAGCCCAACAAATCTGGCCAGATGGCTCATAACTAAAAGAAGTGAAGTCAGTAACTTGCAAAAGTAGCGACAGCAGCTACACAGCTCCAGCTCTGCATAGAGAAAGGAGGCCTGTGAAGGATGGGCAAGTGGTACTCCTACATCACCCATCAAGTAGCCTTTTCAGTTTTGTTTGACTTTCCTGTTTGGGAGTCCAAGTCAGGACTGACACCAGCCACCAGGACTAACATATTAGCCTCTTCTTCTGTGGCATCTGTCATGGCTTATCTTCCTGACTAGGCTCCTCAAGAAGAACCTATAAAATTTAATCCAAGATCTGGCATGTAATAGAGTTCATAGACTCTGGAAATCAAATGTCAAGAATAACTAATAGTCCCCTCACACTTTTGGGAAACTTTTAATTTACAAATCATTTTCAGTACATGATTTTGCTTATATTTGCAAAAACCCTGGGAAATTCAGAAACGTTCTACCCAATTAGCAGGAAAGTGAGCCAGAATTCAAACTAATGTCTTCCAATTCCAGGGTAAATGCTATTTTCATAGTCTTAGCTGTCTTCTGCTCTCTCTAGAATCAGCCTTTCAAAACTACAAAAGGGATTTAATTTCAGCCCAAGGCTGAAGAAAATAAAGACACAAAAACAGAATTTTGTGTTTCTTTTAAAGGAACTATTTTTAATTGCACAGCAACATAAAACCCACTGCTCTGTGTTGGACTATTAAAGACCCAGCCTAAGGCTCATAGCATTAGGCAAGTTTGTGGCTTGCTGTTTGACTGTGCTCATATCACAGTCACTATTTAATGATATGCATGTTTTTCATTCTGGAGAGAACAGGAATAAATGGATTCAGCTCCACAAACTGACAACAATTAGTGACTATCCTAACCTTATAATCAAAATACCTAACCATTTTGGGTATCTATAAGACCAGACCCAAGGAAGGGCAGGAGGTTACTCCTACCACTCCTTCTCTTCCTTGAGTCTGGACAGTTGCCCTTCATTAAAGACCCTGAGGATTATTCAGTGAATGATGACTTTGCAAAGATGAAGAAAACTACCACTTTCTTGGTCCTCCAGATGGCCACTGCCTAGCTTCCCACTGTAAGGTGGCTCAAAGAGTGGTGAGATGAGTATCTCAGTGTATCCCAATCTCTTGGATCAGGCAACAAAGTTTAAAAGGGAAAAATCTGGTTTCAATAGAAGATACTCAAGTCACCATCCCCTCTCAGCATTGGCCTGTGGCTTAAGATGAAAGGATGGGAAATCAGCTCCTTATCATTGGCTCCATCCAGTGTTTCTCCACCAGCAGAACAGAACTCAAGATGGTCAGCCTCTAGATTTCAGAATTTGAAGCAAACGGGGTAGGGGTGAGGGTGGGGTAAGTATCCATGTGATGCCGCAGAAATATCATCAGGAATGCATCTCAGAAGTAGGTATACAGGTAACTGCCACCACCAGTAAGGTGAACAGGAACCACTGTCTCTGGTCCCTCACCAGTCAGAACTGATTTAGGAGGACACAAAGAATCTTCTACCCATAACCAGAGAGAGTAGTAAATCTGGTTTCCTCTGACGAGGATCAGTGGGAGGGCTGTTCTCATTGGGTTCTTATAAGAAACAGAATAAAGATAAAAACCTAAATTGTGTTTCATTATAGATACTTCTAATTCTGTTACAAAATCTCACATAGATGAAAGGAGTGGAAAAATGAGTATGAGTGAGCCTCTATTCTGATGGTTCCATGTATATACACAGCTGAACTAGGAGCAGCTTGAGGCTTGTCCTCTGCATAGTCACACATTCTGATTTGTGCACACCACAACTTTTGATTCTCCCAAAACCTAATTACTAATTGCCAGCTTTTGTGCAGAAGGAAGCATCATCAAAACAGCAAGTTCATACCTCTTTTGCATATTATATTATATACTGCATTCTTACCTGAAAGTAAGCCAGAGAAAAGAAAACATTAAGAAAATCCTAAAGGGAAAATATATTTTTGTACTATATCATATTTAATGATACCATACATTTACCTTGACTGTATACAAATCTACGTGTATGTGCTCAAATCCATGTTGCATGCCTGAGTTTCTAAATTTCAGTTATGGGAATGGAGAAAGAGGCTAATCTTGTACTGTATGGTTAAGTACCATTTTCTTCTTACATTCCAGTGAATTTACATTTTACTGCTTTTGTTTCTAGCAGTTTATACTAGAGGTATAATTTATGAAAACCAAGTATTCACACACAGCCAATTCTATATTATTCACAATTATATGAAGTAGAATTATGTAGATCATCTCAGACTAAAACACTCCAAAAGCATTTGTGATTAAAGTGATTAAAGAGGGGAGAAGAAACAGTTCTCTTTCAAATCATATTTATGTTAATATCAAAACTTATATTATTTATATTCTACAAATTTATGGACTTATAAATCAAAAGCCACCGAACACTCACAAAGTAGCTAGACCTGTATTAAAGTTTTAGTCTCTGAGTGAAGTGAAGGACGTTGGTCATTCACATTTCTAGAATTTACTTTGAGGCTCTCTTGGGGACTAGAAGTGAGGTCACCTGAAATTCCTGTCCACATTATGTCACTCAGCATCTTGGGGTACCTGGACAGGTTGTCTCTGTATGTAGCTAATAAGGAAGACATTCTGGTAGGTTCACTGTGATGAGAAACCTGCTGTTGGGGGACTGACTAACTCCTCTCTCAGTCTCTAGCCCCTCCTCCCTGCACACAGGGAGGTTTGTTTACTGATGTGGAGGCCTTCATTGCTGTCATGACAACCACAAGGAAGACAAAGCTTGCCAGGATGGGCTGGCCCCATGTGACTCAAAGATCTGTTTGCCCATACTTCTGTACACACTTGTACACTTCACCACACACACACTGACAGGGAAACACACACGCTCACACTCGCACACAGAAGCGTATGTAGACAGACTTTGTCAAGCACACAAATGGTCGCATGATCATATTCCTATTAATCTTCGGAGTCCATATTCCCTTGGAGCTTCAGGATCCCCAAAGAAATCTGGCCAGGATCCTGGAAGATACTTGCTTCAAGAGAGAGAGCAATGTAGGTTAGACATCAAGAAAAACCTCTTTGACCATGTTCTAAAACTAAAAGAGAAATCAGGGTGGGGGGTGGCGCGGTCAGGCAAATGTACATTGGCTGTGGTTCGATTTCAGTCCCTTAGAAAAATGGGTTGGGGAATAAAAGAGAGGCAGGAAATAGTTTTTGGGTGTTTTCAGGTATCTGGGGAACCTTTTCACCCATTTTCCAGAGGAGTAAACACTGCCCAGAAAAGATAAATAATTTACTGAAGGTCACACAGTTCAACCATGTTACAGTTATTTACATCTTACCCCTTGACTTGTTCCAGAAAGGATTTAAGGAGACTCAGGTTGTCAATAAATAAAGGCCAAAACTGCTTCTAGTCTTCTAAATGCCATTCTGTGTTGACAATAATAAAAGGATAGCTAGGCATCTGAGAGGGAGTGGGGCCATATCTGGCACTGCCTTGTACTGTCAATCCTTAAAGGTCAGGGCTCTGAGAGTGCTACCCCCAAGAGCAAAAGTCTTTCCCTAAAGCAGTTAAGGCAAATAAACAGTTTTACCAGAGAGCCACACGTCTCACACCTTAGAGCACTGGGTGGTAAGCACCTCTCAGTGGTTACCTGTTTGAATCTGGTGTTTCAGTGCAGAAAAAAACAAAGCACAGAGACTCTGGTCAGACTACTGGTCGACCTGAAGCTGCAGTGTTAGAGGCTGCCTGCAACATCTCTGTTATCCAAGTCACTAAGCAAGTGCTATGCCACATCTTCCTGCCACTTTACTTATGACAACTCCAAGAGGCAGGCTTGTCTTTTTTTTTTTTTTTTTTTTAGGATTTTGAAGAATGACTTTGTCATTAATCTCTTCTCTCTCTGTTTGACATTGAAATCTCATTTGTTTGTATGAGTAGATGCAAGGGAAGACCTGGTAATTCACATAATGGGGACAGTAAAGGAGTTGGAACATATTCCTGTTGGAATATGTTAGTTTTGAAGTTGGCATAATCCAGATTGTTAGAGCATAGGGACTAAGAACTCCAAAACTGGACTAGATTGGGTTTAAATTCTGGCTCCATTCCAAGATGATCTGGAACAAGTTCTTAGCCACTGAGTCTTACTTTCCTCATTTACAAAATAAGCATGACTACCACATCTGCCTCAAATTGTTGTGAGGATTAAACAACAGACGAAAATAGAGAAGTATTTTATCTAGCACAAAGTAGGTGTTCCAAATGGCCATTAGAATGGCTATAGACATATTCTGTGTCCTTACAGCTATTCTGGTGTCAGGTTCTGTATGTACCTGTCTATCCTTCTATATATCCATTGTCCATTCATCCGTCTGTTCATCCATCCATCCATGCACCCTCCCACTCAACCACATTAAATCTGCTTCCAAAATCTGATTTACTGAGTGCCTACCATGTGGTAGGTATTATTTTAGAATACGGGGACACAGCATTGAACAAAAACAAAAATCTGCACCACCAAGGAGCTGACAATCAGGGGAGAGATAAACAATCAATTAGTGTGTTATAAGGTATATAATATAATGATAAAGTGCCAAAGGAAAAATAAAGTATAAGAGTATAGAGAGAGAGGCTAGGCCCTTGGGTAGTGACCAAAGAAGACTTTGTTTAAAAGATATGAGAAATGATAACATGTGAAGAGTAAGACTACAAATATCTGAGGGACAGCATCCCAGATGAGGTGACAACAGTGTAAAGCTATGGACAGTAGGAACATGTCAGAGGAGGAAGAAAGGATGTCTTGAGGGGCAGAAAGGACCTGCATGACAAGGGTGAGTGAAATAAACAGAAGATAAGTGAGATGAAGTCAGACCCTGGGGAGGCAGAGCTAGACCAAGAAGGGCATAGAATGCTACAGTGACATGACTTTCACTTGGTGCCTTCTGGAAACCACTTGTGGGGTTGTAACACTGGAGTAACAACACTGGTAGGGTTGTAACATTGAAGGACCTGAGCCAAGTATTTCAAGAATGTCTTGTGTCACTCAGTTGAGAGCAGACTGGCAAAGGCTATGGGCAGAAGCAGGGAAACCTTTTAGGCTATATCCTGACTTGGCCAGAAGATAGGGGTAAGATACTGAAACACACCAGGGAGTGTATATATATATACACATATATATATACGCATATATATACACACACATATATATACGCATATATATACACACACATATATATACACACACACACATATATATATATACACACACACACATATATATATATACACACACACACTCTGTGAAGGCTTAGCTGAGAGGTCATGAGGATAAGAACGGACTCAAGGGTGAGCCTCAAAGATTTTTAGCTTGAGCGTCCAGAAGGAAGAAGTTAAATTAATAAAGATGAAAAGGACACTGAGAGGAGCAGTTTTGGAGGAAAAGATGAGGAGTACAGCTGTATGCGTCTGTGCACTGTGTACCTTGGCACATTTTTATTAAAGATCATGAGGTTCCAACAGGACTGATTCTATGTTAATCACATAAGATGTGTCAATTGCTTCAAAGTATACCTACTCTTTATGCAAGAGAGTCACTCTTGACTTGTGTTTCCACTCTCCTACCCATCTTACCCTGCTAGCAAGTTCTAGAAAGATGTTAGCTGGCTTTTACAGCAAATTAAATAAACTGTTGCTATTACTGCAAGTAAAATTAAAAGCAAAATAAAAATTAATCTCACAAATATTCTATACTGTATTATTTCATATCACTATATCATTCCTCATCAGGGGTGATGATTAATTGTATGTATTATGAAAAGTTCTGAGTTCTCAAATGCTTGTCCTTACAGTCTTTCAAGAAGAGGACCAGGGAGGCACTGTCTCCCTATTGTGCAGATCCAAAACACAAAGGTTCCAAGAATTGATGTGAATTATGGAAAGACAGAGGGCAACAGAGTGCATTTTGATCCCCTGCTCCATTTCATCCCCCAGCTCGCTGAGCACACAGACACCATGAAGGCAGGAACTCCGGGACACACATGTCACTTTCTCTCTTGCTCTGCATATAATAGTGTATGTTTCAGTCACAATATTTCAGTGGGTTCAAAGCTGTGTGGTGTAGGAAGCCTGAGCTGCAGGGAAGTAAGAGCATTTCATATTCTTTCTCCCCATTTCCACCCCCCACAGCACTAATTACAGTATGACAGAGGCATCCTGATGGAGAACAAATGGTTGTTCTCTGGTAAGAGACACTTTCTACACTCCTCTGAGAAGCTGCATAACTGCACCCTCCTCAAAAGGTTTGGAGGCCCAAGGAGTGAGTGCAGCTGTGTTCCAAGGAGTGACTGAGAGTTTATTACCAAGGGCAGCTGTTATACACTTAACACTGTGCAGGTATTTTTCAGGAAAAAGTTCCAAAATTTCCAGAATCGTTTGTCTGATCCACCCAGATAACAGGCATTAATGATTCCTCTCAGGAAGGTAAAGTCTTCATTGTTTAGCATCAGAAGATTCTTCTCTGGGGAAACGAGCCCTTTCCACTGAGTTGGGACGAACAAGTGGAGCCAAAATGAAGGCTCAACGCTGAGAGAACAGGAATGGTGGACAGTGGTGAGAGGAGAAATCTGAAGGCAAAATGAGCCAGAAAAAATCTGGTAAAGAAAATCCCAAAGGAAGGAAAGGGAGTGTGAAGACATGGTGGAGACTATGGCACTGAATATGAACCCCAGACAGAAAGGTTGGCCATTGTTTGAACACCTCTGTGATGGGCTGTACAGAAGTTCCCACTGACACCTCCATTCATTCAGATCTACATGCTGCATCAGAAAGCCCCTCAAACTCAGCAAGTCAGTTCATCCAATCATGTTGGGCTCTCCATTGGTAACCCTATTATGCTTTCAACTCTGTAAGAACATGGGCTGTGGAAACAACCCAGTTTACATTCAGTCAGCAGAGCCTGGCTGTTCAACCTTTGTTTGCAGAGTGGATGAACTGTCCCTACACAGGAAGAACCATCAGACAAGGATAGTTGTGGGTGCTGGGGCCAGGGAAGAGAGAGACCCAGTGCAGTGTGGCAACTGTTCTGTGCTCCAGTTCTGACTCTGTGAGGTCCAGGCTGTGCAGAGTCAACAGAGGAAGGAGGAGCGTATGGACATCTTCTGACCAACTAATTCTTCCAGGAGAGGCTTCTTCTCCTGGCCCTCTCTGGTTTGCTTCTCCCCCTTTCTATGGCTTCTCCTCTAAACATTGGAGGGTCCCAGGTCCCAGGCTCAGGTTCCCTCCTTTATCCTTCTCCTTGAGGATCTCACCTAGGGCCATGGACTCAACATCCTCTGCAGTATGCAGATGACCAAGGTCCTATCTCCAGCCCCAATTCACCAGTGAGCTGCAGCCCCCTCTAGGCTTACTTGATACCAACTACTGGTGTGTCAAACAGGCATTTCAGATTTAATGGCTGAAATAGGATTTTTGATAGAAATCAAAAATCTCTCCCAGTCTCTCCCAGACTGCTCCTCCCCTAGTCTCAGTACCATCCAAATCAGGCGTCATTTTCCATTTTTCTCTTTTCTCACTGAATCCTCAACTCAATCGCTAAGCAATTACTGGCAGTGCTACCATTGCCTTCTCCCAAACCCAACCCACTGTGGTCTCTAGTCTAGAGGCTTCCTACTTCCAGTCACCCATAAAACCTCCCAACTGACTTGTTTCCACCCTTATCCCAATCCTTACATCATTTGGAGAAGGGAAACAGGAAATGACTTTGCAAATATGAAATAAATCATGTTACTTGTCTACTTAAAATTCTCCCTGGGAATCCCATTGTTACAATTCATCTTTTAAGCAACATTGGTTTGCAACACTGTATGTTACTCATAGCTATGGGCCCACACCACTGATGTTTGTTACCGTACCACAATTATCATCAAGGCACCCATAGCCCTCCACCATAGTCCACTGTGCTCCTTTCATATCCTGCTTTCTTCCCCATTCCTTCTGTAACCTCAATTGCATTGTTAGACTTCCAGGGTCTTTCATTGGTTTAGTTTTGTCTGATCTTTTGTTTTGTTTCTCTGTGCTACATGTAAGCAAAGTCATCTGGTATCTGTCTTTCTCCTTCTAACTTATTTCACTTAGCATAATCCTCTCTAATTCCACCATGTTGACATAAATGACAAGAGTTTATCTTTTTTATAGCTGAATAATATTCCACTGTTAGTGTGTTTGTGTGTATACCCCACATTTTCCAAATCCACTTACTGTCTTAGGATACTCAAGTTATTTTCCTAACCTGGCTGTGTAAATTGTGCTCTAAACTCTACTGTAGTCTACAAGACCTTATATGCACCTGAATTTTGTCTAGCTCCCTGAATTCAGGAAGGCTGTCTCTGATCACAAGCACAACATTCAAAATACCACTACCTATCACAATTTACTACAAACTTTTATAGCAGTTGATGTTAAAAGTTTACCTTTCTGACTTTTAATTACTTTTTGCATTTGTTCATTACTATAGCCTCAGTGCTCATGTGCTTAGAGTACCTGGGGTTTCAAAGGTACTCAGTAAATACTGCTTGAATATCAAAATATTCAGACTTATATACTGTTTTCTCTGGAGGTTACTTCTATGAGTCATGACTGCCACAGAGCCAGTCTACCAATAGTGTAGTCAATCCCTCTGTCTCCAGGAATTCTCAACCCAGTCAATCTGAAAACAAGCTGTGCACCTTTATATGAACTTTCAGAAGTACACCAGTGGTATAAAGCATCAGCATGACAGGAAATTCAGGAGCATATTCAACTTTAATTATTTTTTATTGCCATTGAGACCTCATCCCTCAGTAGTTTCACTAAAGCTGGTGGTTATCTTTTATTTAGAGGTCACTCTTAAGTTCAAGATATTTAGAAAATCAAGTTCTTTAGGTTGCCCTACAGTTAATCTAAGGTCTTCATTAAAATGCAATTACTTATTTTTCATAATGTTATATGTTTTATGTAGGCATCATTAGAAATCAACATATGTATCATATTAAGTAAACCAGCAAAAATCCTGTGATGAGCTCCTAGGCAAAAATTGTGATGTCCATTAAAGACAATGCTTCAAAAGCAAGTGATGTACAAACAAAGTTGTGTTTCTCCTGAAAGATTAACACATAGAGGACTTCTGTGTTTAGGACTATTGCACTTTCCCCTGGGGACTTTGTAATAATAAATACACAACTGAAGTGACAAGTTGTCATGAAAATCAAACTTCTACCATAGTAAATAAGAACTGGATTGGAACTCAGCAGGCCTAGCTCTGAATCAAGGCCCATGAGCAAGTAATTTAACCACTTAGTTAATTAATGTGAAGCTTAATTTCCTAAGAAATCATTCCTAAGAATGGTAAAAAAAAAATCATTCTTGCCTAATGGACTACAGTGGACTCCCACGAGTAAAGACAATGATTATGGTGCCTGCCGTAAGAAATCTAAGTCTATGAGTTGAATTAGAATCTGAAGACCCAAAGTAGCGGATTCTCTTAAAGTCTGAAGCACTGTGACTAACTCTTGCTATATTATCACCTTAAGATATTAATTCAGAACAGACCTTTGTGTTCTGTTCTGAACAAAAAAAAATCTATCAAGACCATAAGGAATATTGGTGAAGTTCAGAGGGGAAGAAAGTACATCTTTAGATAAAGTCTGGGTTACTGAACATCTGTGGATGGCCCGACTACCTCTTGATCCCAATTGCTCACTTTACAGATTTATGAGTAGCTGTCATCTTTAGAAGAAAGCATTATTACTTTTTTTTTTTTTTTTTTTTTGCTGAGAGTTTCCTTCAGAGAAGACTTTCCAGAATTTAGAACCATCAGCGGCATATGTATAGATAAATGCACTGGGGAAATTGCTACCACTATAGATCATGAGCCCCACGTAAGCTCTCAAGAGCTTCCAAAATTAACGTCTACCTTTCTGTATTTGTAGGCAACTGGACTGATTCTTCACAGAACAGTGGCACTCAAAGTGTACTCATCAGTCCATGGGTTGATGTTCATCTGCATACTATTACTAGTACATGATAAGATAAATTCAGAAATTAAAAGTGCCTAGTAACTTCTATAACAGTGTCTATGGAATATAGAATAAAACCTAGGAGCTCATATTTTGTATATCTTTGCACTTTTAGTTCATTTTATGGTTATCCATTTCTGTTACACTTGCGTTTTGCAAAATCATCAATGCAGGTGAGAATGGGAATATTAAAATGTGGTTCTTCACCATTGAGCATATGGAAGCAATGGCTGGAGTAAAACTCTCTTTTGGGGGCTAGAAGATGCAGTTTTGAGATCATCACACTAGCTACTATTTATTTTCTATACACAAATCTTCTAACTGTTCTCTAAGCATGAGCTAATTTTCACAAAACATAAAATATATGCTATCATCCCACTTTAGAAAGAGTCCAAATGATATTAAAAGACTTGTCCAAGGTCGTAAAAAGAAACAGCAACAGAACCAATATTATTCTGATCACAAACTGACCCAGAGAGGTCACTGAAAAGTCAAGAGGCCAGTGCCACTGATGCCCTTATCCCACTGGCAGCACCCTGAGTTCCCATCATTGTATCTTTTCCTTCTTTCTTTACATGTACCCCCCCCTCTTCTGCTTTTCATTATACTGTTTATCTTGTTTCATTCATAACTTTTCGGTTTCCCCACCTGCCTCTCATCTCTGAGAATAGACTCAGTCAGGATGACTGAACCTGAGGTCACAAAGCCACACTCCACTATAGATCTGTCTGCCCTGTTCTACTCTGTGCCCCTGAAGGGGTGAAGTCATGAGGAGACATTCAATGCACATTCTTGCCATGCACAGGAAGTAGGAAATTTATACTCCCCGTTCATGACAGTTAAGATAAAAACTCCAATTTTCAATAGCATCAATAAAAGATTATTTTGCAAATGACTATGGTCTAATAAATGCTGACCATTGCTTGATACCCGGCATTCAAGTATTACAATAATCCGCAAGTTTGAGTTGATGTGTTACTTCTATCCAAATCTTCCTTCAATCTGAAAATACATCTTATCTGAATGATCAGGACATACATATGGCTACATCTACAATCATGAAAAACTATGCATATGGGTACACGCACCCCTATACTATACACAAACTATAGTCCATGTCTCAACATGCCAATATTTTTTTTGCAGCAGAAATTCAGCAATTTTTTTCTTAGTAAATGTCTCTTACTGAGGAAACTACCAAGTATAGTTTTTACTTCTGAGGGGGTAAGTAGATACGGTTTGGCTAAATACTTATATTTTGGTGTAAAATAAGGTCATCACTATGATGCTTTAGCTATATTTTCACCTAATGCTGCTGAAAACCAGTGCCTTTTACAAGAATCTTCAAAGTCAAAAGAATTGGTTTCTACCTGAGACATAATAATCCACCAATGTTCTGAAACACCTTTTATACACAAATCCAGGTTCTGGTTAAATCATAATATGTATTCTGACGAAGACATTTTTAAGTTTACAGGGAAGTAAATAATTTCCAAAATCACCAAAGAAAATCAATAAAACAAGCCTCCAGACACATGCTAGAGAAATATTTTATCCCAAGTCTGTGAATTGTTTACCTCTGTTTTCTTAATAGTGGTTTTGATTAACAGAATTTTTAAATTTTGACAAAGTCCAACTTACTACATTTTTTTTTGTTTTATTGTTTATGCTTCCTGTATTCTGCTCAACAAGTATTTACTTTCAAGATATTCTTGAATTCATTGATGTAGTTTGTATAGGATGGGGACTTTAGATCCACTCTCATTAATACCAATAACTGATATATTTAACATGACTTACTAAAAAGTTTTCCTTTCCCCACTGAACTGACTTTGCACACAGATCAACATTCAGTCATGTATAGGAGCTCTCTATTCTGTTTCATGAACCTATCTATCCTTATACTCACACTATGGATCTGTCTATTCACACACCAACACTACATTGTCTTGTTGACAGTAGTGTTAAATCTTATAATCAAGTAGCGCAATCCCTATAACTTTACATCCTTTTCAAAATTCTGTGCCTTCCTAAGCATAAAATTATTCATACTACACCCTTATTATTGAAGGTCTGTTGGATTTGTAGTGATGACCCTCTTTTCACTCCTGATGTTAATAATTTATGTTTTCACTTTCTTTGAAACTTCAGTTTTAAAAGTAAGTTATACAACAGAGCAGACAGCATTGAAAAAAAAATGTCAAGTGAAGTGTGATGTTGGTTTTAATGCAGCACAATGAAAGAAAGAGATGCAGAAATTTAGGCTAATAAAGGAATAGCAATAGAAATGTTAGAATTAAGGTCTTAAATATATTAAGCCAGGATTTCTTAGAATGAGATGAAATACTCAGATACAGAATACAGTAAGCATAGTACTCCAAATCAGGACTAATAAAAATGATGTCCATAAGAAGAACAATCAAAATAAAACTACACTGAATCAAAGTCTTTAAAGAAGTCAACAGCTTTTTAAAAATGATTGTTACTTACTATGGAAAGATAGATCTCCTCAGCAATGATGGAAGCCAGAATACAGGGGTTGTAGTTTTAGAAGCTCAGACAAAATTTTTGTCATCTTTAAATTATGAATCTTGGCTAACTAGCTTTTAAGAGTGAGGTCAAAATAAAGATATTTTCAGATAAATAAAAACTGAAGGAACTGGCAAAGGAATTTCTGAAGGATGTACTTTAGAAAGAAGGAGAACAAACTAAAAAAAATCTAGCATGAAAGAATGCTAAGCAAAAAGAGTAAACATGAGTAAATCTAACAAAATACTTGCTTAAAATAATGAAGATTACATCTAAGCTATTGGGTTAAAATAGAAATTAGAACTGCAAATTGGTCAGTAGTAACTTATAAGCCAAAAACAGAATGAGTCAATGAATTTTTATATTGTGCAGTAGTAGCATTAAGGCATTAAGTTAATAAAAATTTCATTAATTTAAGAATGGTTGGAAAACTTTTAATTAAGTCACTGATAAAATTAAACCAGCACAAACCCTAGAAATCTCATTGTGGAGCTTAGGCTAAGAGATGGGGAGTCAGAGGATGGAGAGTAAAGTCAGAGAACATACCCAGTGGACTGTGGGGGGAGACTTGGAGTGCCTTGATGATGGGTATGGTGACACGCAGCTGAAGATGTGTTAACCTATTCCTCTAAACCATATACAGTGTGGTAAATCAACATTACTTCAGTAAAAATGCAATCAAATAAAATTTAGTCACCAAAAGAGAAATAGAATGCTAATTCAAATCTGAAAAGGGCATAGGAATAAGAAGTGGGTGAAAAGAACAAAACTCCATGATTTGCTGATATTAAGATCATGTGTTGAAAATCCCAAAGAATCTATATTCAAAAGAATTGAGGATATAACAGGACTCATGAATAAAAATGTCAATATCACCAAATCAACTCTGGATATAAGAACAATTAAAAAGTTACTGTAAAAAGGTATAATTTGTAAAAGGGAGAAAATCACAGGTACTTAGGAATATATGTAACAAGTCTCTATGGAGTTAGAAAACAACATTGAAAGACATTAAAGAAAACAGACATAAACAACTACCTCATATATAAGTAGATAGATTTTCTATTACAAATGTCAGGTTACCACATTATAGGATATAAAGCATTACAGTAAAAATTCTAACAAGTAGTTTTCTTGAAACCTGAAAAGGAAAGCACCAAAAAAAGGAAAGATGCTTCCCTATAAGTGATGCTGGGCAATTCATTATATGGAAAATGAATGTAAATGGGTCCCTATCCTAGATCATACACATGCATACACACACACACACACACACACACACACAGAGAGAGAGAGAGAGACAGAGACAGAGACAGTGACAGAGAGAGACTAAATAGGTTAAAGGTTTACATGTAAAAAGGAAAATCTTACAAAATTTTTGGAAAAGAATATAACAACATCTTTAGAATCTTGAGGTAGAGGGTTTTTGAAGCAAATTTAAAAACATAAATTATAATAAAATGACAAATACAATTAAAACTTCACAAATATTTGTTCCTTGGACAATATGGAACAAAATGATGACATGCTGCAAAATGAGAGGTATTACTTCAAGACAAAACAAACAACAAAAAATTTAATATTTATCTACCATGTAGGAAGAACTTAGAGAAATCAATAAGAAAAAGCTAAACAATCCAAAGAAATATAAATATGAAAACAGGTATTTCACATTAAGGGAGATACAAATGACCAAGAAACAATTGAAAATATGTTCTTCCACATTAGTAAGCAATAAACCATTGCAAATTAAAACTCTTGGTGATGAGAGAGTTAAATTATCTTAAAGGATTAAAAAATTCTGGATTAGGAGAAAAGTAGGTTTCTATTTCAACAGATACTCTAGCCCTGTGATTCTAGATAAGTGACTGATCAGTTCAGTTTCCTATGAACTGATACAATTTCTCTTGAAGTTACTGTAAGAATAAAAGAATATATATTATGAGTATTATAATAATATACACATATATATGTGCTCTGTAAACTGCAATAAAACACCTACTGTTATAGATGAATACAAAGACCCAGACACAAAAAGAAAATGATTTTTATTTCATTTCAAGAAATTGTAACCATCAGCTGTATCCTTTTATGGTTGTCCAAATGTCACGGAAGCTGTCAGAAATCACCTTGTCACCCTCAATAAGCACAGAGATAAGACTTTGGGGCTCTCAGCCTTGCTGTCTAGTATTCACAATTAGAACTCTAGGTAAAATTCTGCTCCCCCCCTCCAACCTCCCTCCCCCGTCAACCTTGTACAAAACCACCTGCTCAAAGGACCAAACTCAGGACAGCTGAGGGTTTCACAAGCCAGAAAGGAACAGGGTGGGGGAATTTGGCCATTTACATCTACCAACACACCAGACTTCCCAGTATATAGCCTACTCTGAATGAACTCCGAAGCATAAAGAGCCCGACAAATTCAGAGTTCATTATAGGAGCATCAAAATTTAGGACAGAGAGAGGAAAGTCCCAAAAAATGACAGTGAAGGTTAATGGGCAAGTGTCATCTGTTTTCCCTTTCCTGGCATCATGAGGTGCCAGCTTCCATCTGGGTACTAGAAGTTAAAGGTGCCTATTGCCTTTTCAATGTGAACACTTCTTTTTATTTAATTTGGTTTTTTGATTGCACATATGTATCTATATACATTTTTTTACATCACTGTCTATGCCAAGGTTCTCCCACCACCTTATCACCCATGAACCATCTTAATGTCTTGTGTCCATCGACAGTCCCCAATTTTATCTCCCTACCCTTCTCTTGCACTATGCTTTAGTGCTGCTGACAGTCAGTTTTAATTTTTTCCTGTTCATTTGTTTGTTTGTTTTCTCTATACCCACTTATAAGTGGGTATATTCAGTATTTCTCTTTTTCTTTCTGACTTATTTCTGCTAACATAATTCCTTCTAGCTCCATTCAAGTTGCTGTGAATGACATAAGTTTATCCTTTTTGACTGATGAATAATATTCCATTGTGTTCATATACCACAACTTTCTGATCCATTTGTCTGTTTTGGGGCATTTGTGTTGTTTCCATATCCTGGCTATTGTAAATAGTGCTACAATAAACATCCGAGTACAGGTGTCCTTTTGAATTATTATTACTTTTTTTGTATCCTTTGGGTAGATTCGCAGCAGTGGGAGTGCTAGATGGAATGGTATTTCCATTTTCAGTAGTTTGAAGGTTATCCACACAGCTTTTCATAGTAGCTGGACCAGTTTGAATTCCTACCAGCAGTGTAAAAGTATCAATGTAAACTCTTCTGTATCCTCAGGAACACCTCCCTGGAAATCTGAGAATTAGGGGGAGTTTATTGAACCTCCCCCACATTTCTCATGTTAAGGATACAACAGAAGACATATCTATAGGACCAGCATCCATATAATAAAAACTAGTAACACAAGTCACATAGGGTCTCCTTCTCTCACTGAGGTGAATTAGCGCAAAATCCAAGATTTCCTCAGAAATCTCTGGCCCTCACCCACCAGCTTTCTAATCACCTCGATACCTGGCAAGTGTCCATGTGGACATCCTGTCAATATCCCCACTGTGGAGTGTCCTCTGAATTTTCCCACTAAATTAGGATGGCCTCTGTGTCCTAGTAGGTGATCCAAGTGCATTAATGGGATATCAGTTGTGGAATCCCCAACCGTCCATATTCTCAAGGCTAATGTCTTGATGCTCAGAAGTTCTTGCCAGCCAGATAAGTGCACAGGCAAGGGGTTTCTTATCAGAGCAAAGGCCCTGGTTTTGAGGAACATTCTGGAAAACCAGCATCTCTTGAAAACAAGGAAGAAGCTATGGTCAGAGTAGCAAGATCAGTTAACATATCTTACTTGTAAATATTAACAGAAAGATAGGCCTAAGAGATAGTCTTAGAGAGAGGCTAGGCTTTGATTGGCAGGAACACGGGAGCCCTCCAGGCACTAGCCTCTGGTCACTCGACCTTAGCTTATGCCAGACAATGATGCCTTCCAGAATGCACATCCCCACACATATGCCTTCCCTACATGCTTGCCCACCTTCTTTGATCTTTATTTTTCCCGTGCTTCTCTTGGAAAGGGCTGCACCATCTCACCTCGACCTGCCCCTCTTGAGGAAGTCATTGTGCAGTCCCTCTGGAGGGACTGAGAACTCTAACCCACTGGTGTTCAGAGTAATCTTTCATCAATCACCCTGTTGTACTGTCCCAAAGCTGTTGCCCTTAAGGCTAAAATCCTGGATTAAAAGACTTTCCCTCCTTCCTACCAGGCATAACACATTCAGCCTAAAACGCTCACACTCAGGGACATGAAACCAACACTTGGAATCCAGATTCTTCTTGGCTTCCAAGGTTCATTCTAACGAGGGATGTAAACTGCTCTCACATCAAGAGTAAGGCATAACAAAGATGTGAAGGTTCATGTAACAAGGACAGGATACAAAGCGCTGAATAGAAGTGTGGGATCTGGATTCCAGCCCTACTCATCACCCACCACTCTGAATCTTTCTCAAGGCAATTTGTGGGGGTGGAAGTTAGCTCTCCCTCAGCTACAAAATGTTCTTAAGAGCCTATCAAGCCAGACACTCAATGGCTATACCTCAAATGAAGCCCAATGTTGTAACATCTGGTTGCTCCCAGGAAGACAGACTTGAAGAAACAGCACATAGGAGATAAAGAATATTCAAGAGAAGGCCAAGTTAGATAAACTACAAAATAATTGTAGTACGCAGTGAGTAAGCTTTGAGGTAGTAGGGGTAGCAAGCCTATGAGATAAAGTGAAACATTCTAAAAAGTCTCATAGACAGTGTGAGAAGGTTTCCTAAAAGAAAGACTATTCATGCTCTTCCCACATAGCTTGAGGTAGTACCTACAGCTCAGAATAGAAACTACAGCTGACCTCTGAATAAAGCAAAAATCAGAGGTTGCGGCCATTAGGGTAAAAAAAAGGCGTGTCAGGTTAGCTGTCAATGGGGCCAAGTGCTACAATTCTGGAGACCCACACCAGAGCCTCAAAACACAGTCTTAGCCTTGAGGGGGTACAGTCTACAGTTGCAAAACTATTTATTGTGAGGACAACATGAAATAGTCATTTAAAATATAAAAAGTGGACTAAGTGCTAGTAAGCTAGGCAAAAGATAACACCACCACCAAAAAAAAATTAATAATAATCACGTTCTTTGTGAGCATGTTCCTGGGGGAAAGAAAGAAAGTCTTCATTTGTTCATCAAATCCCCTTTTGGCATCTATTCTGCATCAGACATGTCCAGTGTAACAGTGCATATTAAGTGCAATACTTGTGATGGTGTGCAGCTCTGTAGGCTGCAAGGTACTTATACAGACCATATGAAGCTAATATTGAGCCTCAAAGTCTTACAGACTTCATTCAGGGGCTGTCAAACTACAAACTACTTTGCCTGTTTATTTCCTATAGCATGACACTAAAAAGGCCAAACCAAAGGGGATGGGGGAACCCTGAATAGTAATAGGGTATTATCACCAAAAGCAAACTAAAATCTGGTAAAAAAAAATGGTATCTTAAACTCAAGCACAAGAGCATGTAAGAGACTAAAATATCACAAGCTGAATAAGAAAGTGACTATGAACAAGAATAAGGAGTCCTAGCTTTTGGTAACAACTTTATGACTGTGAAGCTACAGGAATGTTTCCCAGCCCCTACCCTCCAAAAAAATCAGGACCAAAGGATAAAGTGCCACACAATAGATCAGAAAATAAAAAGATGTATAAGCTACCATTCCTGTACTCCAGTAAATCTAAACTTCCCATGACATAGACAAATAGATGAATATAAAATGGCATATGTTATAAATGGAATATGGGTGAAAGAGAAAAGATAAAGTCTATGGAAAGTAGGAAACATCCAGCAAAAAAGACATGATATTTTGAGGATAAGTAGAGAATAAATGATAACACCAGCCACTGAAAAAATAGAGGCTGAACGGTAGAGTTTGCTAGGAGGGATAAAGGGGGCTTGAAGGACCATGCGTAAACCATGAGTTTAAGATGCCCAGGAACACTAGGTGGGGTTGTCCTGCCCTTCTTGGTCATTGGGTTTCCTTATCTAGGTTTCCTGACTAAAAAGTTTGTATCTCTTCTAGTTAGAGTACCTTTGAGGGTCAGTTCTTGTCTTGAAGCCACTGGCATTTTTAAAGTATTGTGTGTTCTCTTTTAAATGAAACCCGATAACCTGAGAGTCACAGGGTCACATAAAATCCCTGTGCCAGAGCTCCTGAAGCAAGAAAGCAACCCAAAGGACTGGGGCCAGAGGTGAGTGCTCTATAATAATGGTAATCATTAATGCCACTCTCACGATATTTTTGACTCTTTTGCCTTCCCAGCCCCTGAGGCCACATGACCAATTCTGCCAAATATAGTCAAGGCCAAATATTTCACTGTCAGGTAAGGACCTTCAGTGTTCTTTTCCTCTGCCATGACACAAGCAAGTGTGGCTGAAGTGGGCAGACAATGAAAGAGGGGGAGGGGAAGAGGTCAGAGCATGTCTGCCCAGCAGCACAGATTCTAGAAAACAGTAATGACTTGGCATAGAGTCCCAGCCAACTGAGTGAGGAACAGACAACATGAGCAAAAAGTAAAGCAATTCTGAGTAGGAATCAGCACTTTGTTTTAAAATATTGAAAAACTGATTGTCAAATTAAATAACTTACTCACAGTTAGCAGACTGTGGACCAGGATTTAAATCTTTGCCTGGATCTGTTCAAATATAAGACCATTCCCCCCAAGGATTTGATGTGATTTACTTTATTCTTTGGGCTGTAGGAAATTCTAAAAGGTTTTTTACATAAGGGAGCAACATGATCAGGTACACACACACACACACACATATATTATATATAATATATATTATATAATATTATATTATATATTATATATAATATATATATATATATATAAATAAAACCAAAATAGCAATTTTTTACCAAAGACTTAAAGAGGAACACTATTTGGTTGGTCTGACAGAAACCTGGGTTGGACACGATTGAGGGTATACAAAGTGCAAAGGACAATGGGCAGACCAACAGATATTTAACTGAATAAAGAGGAATCTGTAGACCAGATAATGAAGAAGACACAAGAATTTGAATGGCTCCTAAGATGGCTAGGTGGGTGTGTTAATACAGAGGAGGTGAGAGCTTTGGTACAGGAAGTTAATTTGGTTTGCACTGTGATGCTCTTGAAGTAATTCATTCAGCTCTATCACACAGCTGAAAATACAGCTTCACAACACAGGAAGAGGGGCAAAAGTTGGGGATGTGGATCCAAAGGTCTTAAAGATATAGCCCATAGCTATGGAAATAAAGGAGACCTCCCAGGGAGAGCAGGGTAGTAACTGGCTCTGAATGGCTCCCTTTGGGAAACTGATGATTCACCAAGGTCCAGAAGAAAAGAAATGGGCAAAGACAGTGTGTCAGGTATTACTAATACCCACTTATCTTCAGTTCTAGACACACAGTGGGTAGCTCTTCTCCTGTCTCCTATTCCCCCAGACATTAGGCAAGGTCCTCACCAGTAAAAAGTGAGCAGAACTGCTCTGTGGCTCTTTGGCACTAAAGCATGTAACTGTTAGCTTGATCTCCAAGAGGCCTCCATGACATGCAACTCTGACTTGTAACTGGAGCAGACACTTGCAACTGGAGCAGACACTTGAGCTACTGAGATTGAAAGGCTGTTTCTTGACCTAACACCTACCAACTCATACAGAAAAGGGGTAGCTAGAAGTGCAGGAAACAGAAGGAGAGAAACCTAAGGGAAGGGGAAAGGAAGGTCTCGGTGAAGTTGTGGATGTTTTCAAGTGCTTCAAAGACCTGGAGAAGCTTTAATGATGAGAGATATGACAGATTTGACCACACAGATCCAATGGGGATCAATGGTGATAGACAGTTCCAGGGTCAGGGCAAAGTTTGCTGTTGAGTGGACCTACATGAACAAGTGCAGAAACCACTCAGGAGGGTTTTTGTTTTTGTTTTTGTTTTCCATTTCTAGAGGTAGGGAGCATGAATGCAGGGTTGGGGTTGCTGGGGCTGCTGGGGCTGCTATGTATGTGAATTAGAGAATGGGGGCTGGCAGACCACAATTCCCCAACTCTCCTGGCCCTGCTGGGTGGCAGCCTACACATTTCCCACCATGGCAATTTTCACTTACTCAAGTTCATTTGGTTGTCACCTCTTTAGCCTGTGTGCTCAGCCCAAGTCACATCTTTCACTCTAATGGCCGGAGGTCATTCACTAAAGACACAGTGCCCATCCCACCTCTACAAGACAGACACAGGAACTCTTCACCAAGGGGATCTCTCTCTCCAGGACAAGCCCCCAGTGTCCATTCCCTTCTCTTTACTTACCTCCTACCTGCTGCTTCCTCCAGCCTGTATCCTGACTCCTGTTCTCTTTCAAGCGCCACAGACTAGGGATTCGGCTTTAGCACATTTACCCTCATTCTTCACAGATTTGTTTGTCATGTCCACACCCTACTACAGCCTTTCCTGGACTCTCCAGGCCACTGCCTGGTCAGGCCTGTTCTTCCTACAGCAGCCAATTGAAGAAGGATGTTGGTAAGTGCTCCTAGAATCTAAGCCCTTCAGACTGAAGACCAAGTCTCTGTCTTGCCTGTATCAAATTATCCTGAAGAGACAATGACGTTGAAACTAAAGGTATACCTTTCTTCCACTTCTTCTGCTCCCCAATTCCCAATTAACATGGCTACCTCTCTTCTACACTTATATTGGGATTTTTGTAATCATGATCCTAGCTTCCAGGACTCTTGGCCTTCCTCCAGCAGGCACCAGAGCTTTGTACATTTCCCGAGGTTCAGCAGAGTATATGATAAACTACGTGGGTTTTGGATTAAGAGAGGCTTACTTTCAGATCCTCACTAGCTGAAAATCCTTGGATAAATTAATCTTCCATACTCTCCATTTCCCATATATAATATGAGGGAGAATATAGCCTATCTTACCGAGTGGTTTTGAGAATTACATGAATAACCCATAAAATTGTTCTTACTCTATGGTATATACTATTTAATACATCTTAACTTTACTATTTTTGTTTCCAGATCCTTTCATCTTTTAAAGCTCTACTCTCTTGCTATTAAAAGGATTCTGTCCTGCCTGATCCCTCTCTTATGAGGCTCTGTCATTCTAAGGTGCTAATAAATGAATCACACATAAGTGTTAAAGAAGAATAAGGGAGAAAATGTAATTTTCAACATATATCATATTTTTAGTTTCTTAGAGGCTCACACACAGTCTCAATTCAATAAGACAATGAATAAAAGAAAAACTGATTCACAAGAGGCTAGTTAAGAGGGGCTCCTTATTAATAAGAGCTGTACCTCATTAACTATTACATGCCTAGCAATGCTGTCCATTGCATTCCTTATTCATGTAATCAACACCAAAGAAAACCCTTACAAAACCTGGATTATTATAATCCCCATTTGATAGGTTGGAAAACTAAAGCTGATGGAGGTTGAGAAGTTTGTCCAAGGTCATACTAGCTAAATGACAAGTTAGAACTCAAGTTGGAGTCTTCTGATATTGCAATCTCCACCATGCCTGACTGTCTCCCTTTTTGGAAAGCCTTTCAAACCTTGAAATGAGAGGTAACTTTATCTGCATTTGCTCTGAGCATTTAAAAACCCTGCTGTCTGTTCAGCAAGTCCTTGTAAAAAATGCACGTGTTAACCATACAGCACAACAGAACAAGGAAGGCCCCACTGAGCAGGAGGCACTTCAGACAGAGGAGTGGCCCTATTCAGCCCCACTTCACTTTGCAGAACCCTTTGCCACCTCTGTCCGAGAGGGGGGTGATGACAGGTGAAAGGAATGTTACTATTTTTGTTTTGTTTTTTTTCATTTATCTGGGTTTTAAACAAAAAGGCTTTCTTTTGAAATAAAGTACATCCTGATATCCAATCTGAAATCTCAAAGCAGTGGTTTGGTTGATATGAATGTTCTCTCAGTCCTTCCAGACACCACCTGAGCTTACTTCCATGCCAGGCACATCTGGCCACAGCTTGGAGTGGCTGAGAGGGACACAGTGTGGCCCCCATGCAAGGATAGCATTGAGTTCCTAGAAGGGAAAGGGTGGGGAAAGGCCCAAGATAAGCGGGGAAAGGCCCAAGATTAGCAGGTGCGCTTGCCCACAGGAAAGGTCTGCAAGTTAATCTTCCTCAAATATCAAGTATTGCAGGGCCATTCTCTCTCTCCAGTACCCACAAGTATTTAAATGCCCCCAGGATCAAGGCTAATCCCTTATTTGTGAGTTGCTCCATCAACAGAACCAGATCCAGCTAAGCCAACCTTGTTTGAATCAAATGCAATGTCCTCTCTGTCCCCCAAATATGTTAAAGTCTGCTTCAAAGCTGGGCTTACCCTGCACTCCCTCCTCCAGCACTGCATGAGGCCTTCCCTGGTTTATATAAATTCTTGTCACCCTTCAAGCCAAGTTCAAGTTCCAAATCCTCCCCAAAGCTGCTCAGAGGCTTGAAGTGACACCAGCATCCCCACTGCAGTGATGCCAACAGGGAAGGATGGCAGGTTCTAGTCCCTGGAAAGGACACAAGACCACCATGAGCAAGAGACTGTTCTCACACTTCAGCATTTTCCTGATTTTGGTGATCTGAAGGTCATACAAGCTCAACTGTACTCTAAAGAAATTTCTGTTCCGTAGCAGCTCTTTCCTCTTTCTTCACTGACCTTCAATATAAATATCCAAGGTATGTGCCCTAGAATTTCCAGGTTCCTCAGATGTGACAAAAATCATATGAGATTATATTGAATATTATTTAAAGGAAAAGTCAACTTTCTAATCAAGCCTAAGAGTACTGTGGGGATCAATATATTTTTTTTCTCCTCCTGATTATGGAACCAACTGACAGAAACAGGATTTACTGGAGTCAGACAGATGCAGACAAAAATATCGGCTTTGTTTCTTATAAAGTCCATTGGATTCATCTTAGCTCTATCACTCATGGCAACCCAGCATTTTGAGTCATCTCGTCATGGCCCAGATCTACCCTTGGGAAATTGTTCCTGTAAGCTAAGGGCAAAAGGGAGCAGGAGATACAAGCACTGGTGGGCAAGCCTTTTCAGTCAAGAGGATGGGTAGGAGGAGCTTCTTCTAAGTTTACCAGTTATGAGTTGGCTAGATTAGTAAAGATATGGAGAGACATTGTGCTTTCTGGGGCAAGTTCTTCTACACGGGAAAACAAAGGCAGGAAACAGGAGACTCAGTAGCAGTTCTAAGATTCAGACAGTATTATGCAAATATTCAATGTAACTGGTTATCTGGAAATGACTGGAAAATGAGATGCGTCTTTGCTGATCCAGAGAGTTCACCCAATGATTTGCTCCTGTCAGTCAAGCTGCTATCGTCTTTAAGGATATTAGCTCAACTATCCATCATCTCTTAAGCTTGATGTAGATGATGGGCAAAAAGCTATTCCTCGGAGTCTAGTCTGAGCTTATAATTAAGGAGAGCCTGACTTTCCCATCAGAGTCTAGTGGGCATTCATTCATTCATTCAACAAACATGCACTAATCAATTACTATGTGCCAGCCAGAGGGCTTGGTTGTAGAAACAGCATAGTGTGCAGGACAGTCTAGTGGATATCAATTCAAGCAAGCACAAGGTGGCAGCAGGTTCCCCAAATTTGCCCACTTCCGAGAACAAGTGTGTTAACTCACAGATCAGTTCACAACACTCAAGCACTCATTATGTGAGGGAATGCTATGTATTTCCATGCCCGCAGCTATTCTAATTGAGGAAATAACTAACAATATTTGAACCAGGGCAAGGAAGTATTAGAGAATTTCTTCACTAAAGTTCATCTTTTAAAGGTAAACAATTCTAAGATGCTTAAGGTGCCTTTCTAGTTTGAGTGTAATAGATAAACCATTCCCTACAAATTCTTGGCCCTCACATCTGATACTTCTAAATATTGTCTTCCTTTGTATCAAAGCTCATATGCTTAGGGGCACTTGGCCAGGAAGAAGAGTCTTTCGGGTCCAATAAGGGCTTAGTAATAGGGACCGTATGTTCTAAACTAAGAGCAATACAGTACACACTGTCAGTGAAACCCACTGAAAAAAGTGAAGCTAGTATATCAGAGGGGGTGGGTGGGAAGGAAGAGGAAAAAGAAGCTGAGCAGGCGAGGCAAGCTTCCCGAGGCTTGCCATACAATATGCCTCACATACAGTGCATGGTTTCTTTTGTCAGTATCCCTCAACTGTGCATTTTTCAGAGCCCAGGAAGCTGCAAAAAGCATTCTAGCCCTGAATGGTGAACCGGCAGTCATGGCCACATGGTCAGCGAGGAGCAAGGAGCTGCGACAGTCCAGGACCCCAGAGAGTAATAAGTGCAAACAGTCTCTTCAGATGTGTTCTTTGCTTCACGATCACTGTTTTATTAATTTTTTTTTATTTTAATTCTTTCCTTCTGGGCAACCCTGCCTTCCCAAGCAAAACTAGTTCAGAGATGCCACTTTTGGAGCTCATTATGTTGCCATGGCAACTAGAATTTTCAAAGTTTATTTCTCCTCCTCTTCTCCCTTCCATGAACTCCCTTCCCCTACTCCCATTTCTTGCCATTTATACGTTTTTGCAAAAGAAACAAAACATGGAAGAAAATAAGACCACCACAGCCACCAGGTAAATGTTCCCTGTACATGCTCTATTTCATTCAGCACGGCATGTCCCTGCAGGATATTGGAAATGGCCCCTCTTCTCCCTGTATCCAATTAATGTTCTTAGACTCACATCCCCACAATGCTGGGGAGCAAGGTCTTGGGTAAGAGCCATCAGCTTCCCTCTTTCTCCTCTCCTCCTTGTCACTTCCTGCAGAGAGAAACAGATATACTTCTTGCTGCTTATATAAACCATGAACATGCTGTGACTTATTTATCATTTGTTAGCCCTTGAGAACAGCATTTAAAACAACAAGGACTATAGTTGAAGGAGAATGAAAACACCTTCGATGTATTTCATAGATGATCTCTGGAGATGAGAGGAGTTACAGTTGTTGAAAGGAAAGGAAATCCCTAGATGAGGAAAATTTGCAAAGTTGATTGTTTAATTAGAATATTAACCTTTGCTATCAAAAACTAAATGGAGACAAAAGGGAAAAGGCACCAAAACAGAGGACAGAGTACCTGAACTTGAACATGAACACAAGCCATCAGGGTAAGAATGACAGCTAGCTCTCACCTCTCATTCACCCACAGGAGGTTGTGTTGGCACACTGGTGGGCAAATGAAACAGCTGCTTTATACACACAGCTGCTAACAAGGCTAGTAACCTGAGGACCCCTGCTCTATCATTCTTTAGCTGGGGTCCAGGGGACAGGAAGAGGTGATCAAATCGAGCACACTGGCCATAGGCATGGATTAAGTTTAAGACCCTTCTTTCTCCCTATAGGCCCAAGCCTAGGCTGCTTTTCCCACTGGGGGAGGGGAGGTACGACAGGAAATCTAACAGTGGTTGGAAAAGGAAGGAATTCTAGGCTGAACTAGGTGTGAAAACCACTGCTGGGGCGGATTCAGATTCCAGGGCCACTGAACAGAGAGGTTCTATGATTGAATGACCCTCTGGCTACAGAGTCCCAATATTTTTAATTTACTAACCTACTGGGTTTGAGATTAGACTGTGACATCAAACATGACTGATGATTATTTTAATTGAACCTCTGATCATTCATCATTGGTAACCAAAGGAGATCCACAACTGCTTAAGTCATAAAAACTCCAGACTCTAGTATTGTTTAAATTGGCCCTCAATCAGATTAGCTAAGTAGATGGAGATTAAGCAATGATAATGGGATGGTGAATTTTGTGATAAGGAGGAGGGTGAAAAGGGCAGGAAAGCCAAGAGGAGAAGAGCACAGTGGGGTTAAAATGGAGTGGCAGGTGCGCTGGGGAGAGAGAAGGTAGAAGAGAAATCAGTGATGACGTAGATGGGTGTCAAACTGCTAAGTGCAGTTGGAGGAAGAAGTTGGGGTTATAGGAGGTGTGTATAAAGGGGGTGCTCATGCTGACCTAGACACTCAGATCTAATTGACCTTGGATGTGACACGAGTGACTGCCTGCCAGGCCCATGGCTCCTCCATAGCTTCCCTACTGCCAGACTTCTGTCTCTGATTCACTGGGGAAATGCCCCCCTTCCACATGGTAGGCCACCAGTTCTCCCAGCCTACTATGCTTCACTGCATGTTGCTTTTACTTACCCACACACTAAACTCAGAAAAACTGTTCTCGGTACATAGCAGGTGTTCAACAAATGCTAAACAAATGGCATACTCACTGAATAGACAATAGGCAGTATATGCCCTTCTTGCCCCACCCTCTGTCCCCCTGTCACCCCACCATGGATCTACCCTGGACCTATCACATGCCCTCTGCAGGAGAGACAGCTCCCACCTCAAGTGCCCATACCTTAGTTCCTCAATTCCTTCAGTCCCCCAGGAGTATGACCAGCCCATGAGCAAGGCAGTCCAAAAGTGTCATCACTCAGTTTTATTATATGTGGAATACAGAGAAACCAAACCAAGGGTCAGACAAATTGTAAAACCAATCCTTGAAAGCTGACTGCAGATCTGCGGCATCCAGGAGGGAAGGGGGGGGTGTTCAAAACTGACTATGATATGAAAGTAATGTTGACTACAACCAAGGGTAGAAGTTCTATACTGTCAGAAAAAAAAAATTAATTCAAGCCTCTGTAATGCATGCTGGTAATCCCCTCAACTGGCAATCTCCTCAAATAACACATGGACTTTGACTTCCTCCCTTTCCTTATCTCAGTTCCTACTCTTTCTCTGTAACTAGAGGTTACCTCTCAAAGAAACTCTCTCCACCCACTCTGCTTCTTAGGGTCTTCTTTCAGGAGAAGCCACACCAAAATACTGTTCACTAGTAGTTCATCAAGTCATCTTTAGGCTTGACCAAAAGGCAGGGAAAGGATGGGGAGTAACTAAGCTGGGGGAAAGCAAAGCTTTGTGACATCAACTTTAAATGTCCTCCTTTTCAAATTTTGCCAGGAGCAAAGTATGACCGGCTGAAAGATTTAAAGGATGAGCAAATCCTGGAAAGGATCATTTCTGTTTAACTCACTTCTGCAAATGGTCAACACAGCCAACCCTAGAGACAATAGCTAGCTACCACATCTGAAGATGGTGTTGAAAAAAGGGTCAGGAATGAGTGACTGCATGAACAGAATGCCTCCTCTCTGGAGAGCAGACAATCTGGGACACAACTTGGCTTTGAGGTTCCCTCTGACCATTTTAGATGTTTTTTTCTATTCATAGGTATACGCAAAAGGCAAGTAGTGAGTGGAGATATCAATAAAAGCGTAGGCCTGGATTTCAGCTCATTAGCTCTGGAAAGAATATTAAAAGTCACTTTAACCCATGAGGGCATCTTTCACCACTGGTTAAACACAGAGGCATCTGTTTTAGCACTACCAGAAAAAGAGCATGGAGTGACCACACAGGTTAATTAACACATACAAGATACTTTCACTTAGTTATTTTTTGTGGCCCAGTTAGTTAAGTGACATTTTCAGAATAACTGATACTGCCCAATGGAAAGAAAACACAGGGTCTTTGTAATGTGGGAACAGTGGGGGAGTTGGGGGCAGTGAAGAGGACAGTGGGAAATATGGAGGCAGGGCTGTGGGAGGAGCATGTCTGCGTATAGCACACAGGATGTAGGGAAGAGTGTGGCAGGATCATGTCCCATTTCAGTCAATTCAGGCCAGGTTTGGGGGGCTCCTCTGATCAAATTCAACCTCAGGATTTACCACCACAGAATGATATTACTATAGGTAAGGTATCAAGTTTAGTTTAACATAGGTAAGAGTCCTGTGGCCCCCTTGGCAGGCTTTGCAGGTCACCTTCTGTTCTGCCAAATGCTTTCAAAGACTGTTCATTTCCTGGATTTACTATGGAACATGGTAGTTCTATGCTCCTTCATCTATCAGAGTTTGCTGCTTCAACAGTAAAGAGTAATTTCAATATTTTTGCTAAATGAGGAATATTTTGGGATGCAATGATAATTAAGTGTTGAGAATGTAGTGATGCACTTGACATCAAGGGGGAAATAAAGAACTTTTAATTTGACTACAACTCTTAAAAGCAACGGAACTGAACAACGAGAAAAGCTGAGCACCCAGGATAGAACCCAGCCGTAAAGTCTGATTATCAAGCAGGGAAATTGGGAGGTGTTATCACAGCTACCTCAGTGAGCACATACACAAGTGCACAGAAAGCATGTCTCATTACATGAGTCTGGCTATGGGCTAGAGGTCAGAATGAAGTGAGGCTTTAACATTATTATGGATTTCCACCATGTTGAAATCAGTTACTGAGATTCCAGACACCAGAATGAAAGATATAGGTTCAAAGAAAAAAATATCTTCCTAATCTTGAAAAGTCTAAGATTTGGGCATTAAAAAATGGCAGTGAATTAAGCATATCAGATAAAATCATGAAAGTAAAATCACTGCCCCTCAAATAGCAATGATTTGATTACAGCAGGTCTTGTCTGCAATGCTGAGAATGACAAATACTCCTTCCTCTATCATGGAGAAAGTCTAAGCACATTTCTTAGCACTGGCCCTGGACTCCAGCAGAATAATGAAGTTCTGTTACAGTAATCGGTTCAATACTTCAGCTAATATGAAACTTGGATCTCGGGGGAATTAGAACCATTGAAAGCATGGCCCACAATCTTAGAAATACAGATGTCCCACAAATAGGAAGATGGTCCTTGATTCATTCATTGCAGAGAATTTACTGGGAGCCAACTGTGTGTCTGTTAATTATACTTGCTGCTAAATGCTGGGAAAGGAAGATGAACTCAACATGGTGCCTGCCTTCATAATCATACAGAAGGACAGGAGGCCTCAACAAATAACTACAAAATAAGACAAGGGCCCAGTTAGAAGATTATATTTAATGCAAAGGGTCCACAGATGAAAAAACTGAAGGGATACTTGATCCTGAAAGAGGAGTCCAGGCTCTCCAGTCAAATAAGGCAGGTGGGTGGAGATGCTCGAGGGAGGTGGTTACTCCCGGGCCAATGGAAAAAAGAAGTGGAGGTGTGTGTCCCTGGGAAGGATGGGGGAACAGCAAGTATATGGCAGGGCTGAAGGAAAGAGAACTTCCCAGGGAGACTGTATAAGTAGGTAGGGCTGATCTTTGAGAGGTCACACAAGACAGAAAACAATTATTTGAACTCTTTAATAAACTGACAATGAGTTGAAGGGGTGTTTGTGGTTATTATGTGTTAAAGCCTGTGTTGAAATAAAAACTTGTTATTTTTGTATTCATCTTTTCTACCCACACAATGCTGGGAGATTGTTGTTGTTGTTGTGCTGTTGTTGTATTTATGCTCTTTTTCTGACGTTTACCAGTCCATAATATTTAAAAAATCTGATCTATTTAATAATTACTGGTTTGCATTACTTATTGTTTTAGAAAATCAACATAAGCTTGTTATACTAATTAATGTTCATTGTAGGTTATTATTTAATTTCTTTCAAGCTACGAGGTGAGGTTGTGAGTAAACCAGAATGAATATACTTCTGGCAAGAAAATAAAGGTAAAGTAGTCCCAGCCCCTGGCTATCAGTTAAGTATCTCTTATAAAACTAAACAGGCACTTACCACTTACCAACCAGAAATTACACTCATTTTAGGCACTTCTCCCAGTGAAAGAAAAACTTAGGTTCACATAAAACTCTGTACATACATGTCTTCAGAGCAGCTTTGTTTGTGGTGGCTCAAAACTGAAAACAACCCAAATGTCCTTCTAGGGATACATGGTGAAACACACTCTGATAGACCCCTGCCAAAAAAGACTACTCAGAAATTTCTTTAAAAAAAATCAACCATGATAGATTTAATGATCTGGATGGATTCCAAGAAATTCTGATGAGTGAAGAGTCTATTTCAAAAGGTTACATGCTTTATAACTCCCTTTATATAGCATTCTTAAAATGACAAAATTAGAGAAATGGAGAACAAATCAGTGGTCACCAGGGGTTGTGGAGAGTGGGAGAAAGTGGGTGTGAGTATAAAGGGAGAGCAGGGGAAGTCTTGGGTGAAAGAACAATCCTATATCATGATTGTGAGGGTAGTCACACAAATTGACAGTATAACTGAATGGAACCACAGTCACACAGAGACATACACATGTGTGTGTATGTGCATGTACACCTTCATGTAAAACCAACGCAACCTAAGTAAGCTCTATGGACTGCACCAAGGTTATTTTTCTGGTTTGAGTATTACAGTTATGCAAGATGTTATCACTGGGGGAAAACAGATAAAGAGCACACACGACCTCCTTATACTTTATTCTTTGCTGCAACTTCCTGTGATTCTATAATTATTTCAAAATAAATAAGATTTTTAAAAAGCTAGCCAATTCAAGTTATTTTTTAGTCATCTTTGCTTTGGATAACTATGATTCATTCAGCATTTTGGGTTTTCTTATTCCTTTTCAAAATCCTGTACTCTTTGTCCTGTATGACATGATGCTTTTGTGATGTCCTTTTCACCTATCTTGACACTATAACACTTTCGTGGTTTGTATTTCTAGAAAATCTCTATCCCTGACTCTGATTTTCCTCTCAACACAGCATCCAAGGACAATATTATCTATTTGTCTCATTTTCTCGATTATGTTTCGATAACATGTCACATCCTTTTTCCCTCTGTTCTTTTACCACACATATTGGCTGGTCCTATCTATTTATTTGGGCCTCCTGAACCTCAAACTCAATGTGAAATCAAAAATGTCTTCCTTACAGAATAGGAGTTTTATTTCTTCTTTCTTTTTTTCAAAGAGCCTAAGCTCCCCAAAATGCACATAAATGAATCTTGAGATCCATTCTAGATTTCCTTCCTCAGGCAGGATAGTCAATCTTCTATCAAGGGCTGGCTATTTTACCACCTGAAACCTGCATTTGTTGCCCTTAACATTTCAGCCATCAAGGAGTGAAATCCTCATTATCTACCCATAACTGGAACTTTTTACAAAACAAAACACATCAACTTAATCAACTACCTTTTTTAAACCACTTTTCTAATTCTTGACAAATTCAATAAAATGCAAACTTTTTAAATTTTGTTTTTATTTTTAAACATTGAAATGTATCAATTATTTCCCTGAAGGTTGATTGATCTGAATCAGGTAGAATGGCTTAGAAAGGTTTTACCTCTTGAAGACTGAAAAATCTGCTTAGAAAGGCTTTACAACTCTTAAAGACTGAAAAATTATCCTTAATGTCTTCAAATACTTTTAAGGTTTAATTTTTAAATTGTATTTAGGTTTAATTTTTAAAATGTATATACTTGATCAGTAATTTGTTTTGATACAAGATAAAAGAGATGGGTATTCAATTTTTTTTCTCTAAGTGATCAGCCATTAACACCATTCACTGAAAAATCTCCCTTTGCTAAATTGAAATGACATATGCATATGTAAAGATTTGTAAATGTATTTGAATCTCTTTTTGGTCCCCTAATTCCTATATCATACCACACTCTTTTAATTATTGGACCTTTAGAAGATATTACTTGTACAAAAAGTTCCTGTTCCCCATTGCTCTCTCTAAGAAATGTTCTAGCTATTCTTAGATACTTAATTTTTCAGATGAATTTCAATTTAGGAAAGTAAAAATCCATTTGTGTTTATGAATATTATATTAAAGACTAGAGTAATGGAGATATCTTTGAATTTGAAATATTTCTTTTCTTTGCGTTTTAATGTACCTCACAGAGAATTTACAATTCTTGGGATACTCCATATTGGAATTCAAACTTCGTGGGGCAAGACTTTTATTTTCTCTGATATCTTCTCAGTTTCTAGAACTGTACCTAGCATTTAGAAGCTCAATACCTATTTGTTGAAAACTAAATAAATGAACACATAAATAGTTCTATTATTTAGGCAGTAGGAAACCATCATAAATAATTAACGTACACAAATTGTGTAATCAAATCTTTCTTTCAGAAACACTGCTTTTGAGATGAAGAGCAGGCTGGATCAGAATAGAGAAAGATTTAAAGAGGTAATCGCTATAGTAAAAGATAGAGTTCACAAATCTACAGTTCACAAAGATGCAATCAGTACATCTTGATGAGCAATTAGGTGCAAAAGATAAGGGGAAAGTACTAAGATTAAGGTTACCAACTTGGATAGTAAATATGATAAAAAATAAAGGAGAATATGAAGAATAATGAATATGTTTAGTGGAAGAGTAGGAGAATGAGAAAATGAATTCAACTTGGGGTACACCCTAAGTCTGAGAAACCAAAGGGATAGCTAAACAAAGAACCTAGTAGCATATGGAAAAATTAGACCCAGATCTATTAGCGAAGCCATATTAAAAATCACTCCATAGAATCTGATCAAGTAAAAATTACCTCTTCCTCTGAAACACGAAAAAACAAAAGGGGGCTTTTAAATGGAAATATTCATAAAATAGATCTGAATACAGTCACCATGCAAAGCAAATTCAGAGAACAATATGATCAGCCACTGGATTCCATTCCTACTCCATGAAGGAACAGATATTGAAGCAGAGAATGAACATGCATAAGACTTCAAACACAAACACAAAGCATGATGGATATATGCAAAACAAGTAAGTATATAAGCATGAATATATGCATGCATATGTATGTATGTATGCACACACATAAATATTAACAGTATTAAAGTATAAATCTAAGTTACATGATGGCATGGTAGGAGCTAACAGGATTTTTTTCAGCCACTTGACAACACAGAGAACCAATTTCATGTGTGAAAAATCCCTCAACAGAGAATTAAGACATTTTTATATTTGGCCGCTGACTTTATCACCAAAATGGCACCTAAATCAGTCCCAATCTGTACAAATTTCTCTATAAAAAGGATGAGTCCATGTAAAACAGAATTTTACAGGGTTTTGATTAGTTATCTTGATTGACTTCACTGATTTCTTTATTTCCTTTCTCTTAACACTTTATCCCTGCCTCTGAGTTCACTTTTCCAGAAATAACTGTCACCCTCTACTGGCTCTGCCTTCACATCTCCCCCATCATATGCCTTCTGACAATGAACCCCCTGCCTAGGCTCCCAGAACCACTATGCCAATATATCCTCTCATTCCCACATGCACAGAAAACTGCAGTAGAGCTTGATTTTTGAAGGGGAACAGAATTTTAAGCAATAAAAGCAAATGAGAGCCTACTACTCTTCCCCTAAAAGTGATTGCATGACATTTCACATTCATAATTGTGGCCCGTTAAGTCATCAGCACAGGGAAATTTCAGAATATCAGTAACAATTACATTTCTTCCTAGTATATTAATACATCTTAAAATGGGGAACTAGTATTC
Source organism: Uropsilus gracilis (assembly GCA_004024945.1). Classification (NCBI taxonomy): domain Eukaryota; kingdom Metazoa; phylum Chordata; class Mammalia; order Eulipotyphla; family Talpidae; genus Uropsilus; species Uropsilus gracilis. The sequence goes on along the minus strand of PVHY01002098.1, from coordinate 61,455 downwards.
TACCAAAAAGGACTAATATGCATAACCCACAAATAAATGCTCTGTGAGAGCAGAGATTTGTTAATTCAAGCATCTAAAATGGTGTTTCATGCATCTAAAATGATGTTTGGCACATGGTAGGTGCTCATTTGTTGAATGAATGAATATAAAAGAGCACTTTGTTGTTGTGCTAGAGTGCACATCTCAACCATACAGCTAGCTTTGGGTAGAGTCAAGCGACAAAGATGCAGTGGGAAATAACCCAGGTTCATAAAAGTGAAACAGTGAGTTGAGTAACTAGGAGCACAGGACTTAGAGTCAGAACTGATGATTTAGGCATGGCTCCTGTTCACACTGAGCTGCAATTTATCTGCAAACAACAAACACACTTCCTAGGATCACTATGAGAATCAAGCCAATGGGTGACACAAAATGCTTTCTAAATAAAGGATTCTAAAGCAAAAAAAAAAAAGTAACTGCCTTAGTCTTTTTCTGTTTCTAACAGACTTAGCAATTCCCAAAATGTTGACTGCTTTACATTTTATAAGTGGTTACTCCCTAAATATTTGCCATATAAGACATAAAAGGGTTAATATTCTTGCCCTAGAAGTAGATCTTTTAAGTTCAAATGAAAAAAGGCAAATATGCCAATAGGAAAATGGCAAAGAGCATGGGCAATTAACTAGAGAAAAACAAATCAATAGCATTGTGAAAAAAAAAGTTCAACATATGAAGCTAACTTGTCTGAAAAGCCTAGGAGTTGCAAGCAGAGGCCAACACTCGTACAGAACAGACAGCTTCTTCCAGGGTTTGCTGTGCCCTCTAGTACCAGTGATTCTGCTCCTGACTTTTAATCTCCCAGGTTCTTCTTCAGTTTCCTGTAGTCACGTTCTCCAAGGGAGAATGGAGTCCCTTAGGAGAATGTGGCCATTATTGAGCTTGCCTTTAATTCAGCAATTATTTGAGTATGAGATAAGGCACTAAGGTGTTAAGAAAGCACCAACTACATGGAAGCCATCTCCAACACAAGCAGCAAAACTGAACGGTGACAGGGAAATTGGAACTTCAATTTAAGGAAGACAGCATGTCTTAGAGGAGTAAAAAGAGCTGTCCCTCAATGACTGCCACCTCAAGCAAGACTCAAACACTTTTAGCCTCCATGTCCCCATTTATGTAATAGGATTAATAGTACTTGGCTGATGAGGCTGTTATAAAAATCAAAATAACATCTATAAAGTAGTTAGCACAATACCAGCCAGATGATGCGATTTCACTAAATGTTAGCTTGTCTTTAGCATTTTTCTTATTAATTTCCATACCAGGTTGTTAGGGAAACTTGATCATGCATGGTAATCGTTTTAGTACCTGAGAGACAGTGAATACAGTTATTATGATTAATAAGTTCTAAGATGGACAGGCTCAGAGTAATCTGGAAGCATGTGAAGAGAAAGATTTCAGTCCTTCCTGCAGAATGGGAGTAGGGTGTGTTCAACTCTGGAAAGATTTTAAGAAAGGGGTCAAAGTTGAAAATAGCTGTGAGTGACCAACAGGAATTCAACAAGGAAAATTAAGGTGGGAGGTTGGTGAACACAGAGACGGCAGAAAGGCCAGGGGGTTCCAAGAACTGCACGGGATGGAGTGTCTACAGGACTTGGCCACAGGCAGGGAAGATAATGACCCATGATGACAGTTCCCTAGAAGCTCCCAGGGATGGGCAGTCATACCTGTGACATTGCGAAGCACCTGAGCTTGTGCTAATAGCTCAATGAGGGTAGTTGGGAGAACAGCTTTTGCCCAGCCCCACTTACCAAGGCATGAACCCTGTTCTGGAGAGATGAAAACTGTTACTAACAGCTACCCCTGGCCCTTGAAGAGTGCTGCTTTGATGTCCAGGTTCACTTACACACAGATTTTCTTATAAACAGATGGTCAGTTTATGATATTGATAAACACAGTACAGTACTGTAGATGTATGTTCTCTTACAATTTTAATAACATTTCCTTTCCTCTATTTTATTGTAATAATACAGTAGAAAAGACATAAAACATGCAAAAATGTTTACCAACTATGTTATCAGAAAGGCTTCTTGTCAGCAGCAGCTAACATTAAAAGAAGATGACTGTAGGGGCAATCAAAACTTAAATACAGAGTTTTGACTGTGTGTGGGAGGTCGGTAACCCCAGCGCCCACACTGTTTAAGGGTGAACTATATTCACTTTCTCTCAGGTACTAAAACAAGTATCATGTACAATCAAATTTCCCCAACAACCTTAGACAGTGAATTCCAGTATCTTTGCTTACTACTGGATAATCAGAGGTAGAGAAACGTTAAGTAACTTGCCCACAGTAATATAGATGGCAAGTGATGGAAATGAGATCCAAACCCAGGTACACTGTGTTTACAATCCATATTTTCTCCCAGGCCACACCAATAATGCAGAGGGAAAACATGCTCTGAACAAGAAGCCAAAGGACTTAGGTTCAAGTCAAGACAGGGCAAAATAGCTGCATGTAACCCAAGAATGTCACTCATCTCAAATAATTTTTATCACACTCAGAGCTACAAACTCTGACAAGTACAAATAAAACAGTATCTTCAGGAAAAGTAGATTAAACAAACATACAGTTTTAAACATGACCCCTGACACCCAGGTGAGCCGCCAGAGGTCACCGGCGCCAGCTCCAGGCCTCTGGGAGGGACCCATCGCCACTCTGCACACTCCGCCATCCCTGGGAGCCAACCCCCGCAGCCAGGTTCCTCAGGGTTCCCACCCACCCTGCCCACACCCAGGTGAGCGCTGGCACAAATTACTAAAGTACAGATCTACTTTCAATCAGGAAAACTTTCCCATCAACATGCTGACCAACACAAGATCCATGGTTTCTCAATATGTAGAACACATTAGAAAGCAAAACACAGTAAGGAGAAAACTTTAAACATGCAAGCAAGCCCTACAGGAAATAATCGATCACCAACAAAGAAAGGACAATCTCCGGAAAACATCAAAGAAATGATGTGTATATCAGAGAAAGATTCCACTATCAACATGTTAAATGCACTCCAACAATTAAAAGAATTAGAAAAAAAGAACAACAGTATGATAGAAGCATATAATGCACTAAGTAGAAATATATAAAAAAAGAAAGCATCAATATGTATAACCTAATCAACGAACTAAAGAATGAAAATGAATCCCTAAAATTGAAATTGAAAGAGACTCAAGATTTAAAGGTTGCAATAGATGAGTTCAAAAATGCACAAAAAAGCCATGGCAGTAGAATAGATGAAATAGAGGAACTAATCAGCACACTTGAGGATACAGAAATAGAGAGGACAAAGAAAGAAAAAGACAGAGAGAAACAAAGTAGGACTGAAGACAAGCTCAGAGATATGTCAGATTCCTTAAAGAAAAAAAAAAACATAAGAGTAATAGGAATCCTAGAAGGAGTGGAGAGAGTTATGAGAACTGAAAGGCTTTTCAATATAGTAATAGAGGAGAACTTCCCAAATCTGAAGAAATGAAAATAGACGTACAGGAAGTCAAAAGGACACCAAACTACTTTAATGAAAGAAAAGTCACAGCAGACACATCATCGTAAAACTTCCAAGAACCCAAGATAAGGAAAAATAATGAGAATGGCTACAGAAAAGAAACAGATAACCTACAAAGGAAAAATCTATTAGACTGACCTCAGATTTTTCTGAAGAGACACTCCAGGCTAGGAGAGAATGAAGTCACATCTACAAAAAACTCCAAGAAAAAATGTGCCAGCCAATACTTTACCCTGCAAAGCTATCCTTCCTCTATGAAGGAAAAATTAGAACCTTCTGCAACAAGCAAAGTCTCCATAAATTTGCTACCATTAAACCCCCACTCCAAGAAATTTTGCAGGAGGCCTCAAGATCAAAACCACAAGAAGAACAAATACCAAAAAAAAAAAAAAAAAAAAAAA